>CAUYLG010030223.1:0-50207 GCA_963573385.1 Cacajao melanocephalus | reverse complement strand
TGCCACAGTCTTCCACAATGGTTGAACTAATTTACACTCATGTAGTGTCTTCTTAAGGCTCCCAAAGTGATTCCAACGTGCAGCAGGATGGGGAATATCTGTCTGGAGACCCATGCAGGGCATTAGTCATATAAGACATGGGGGAGACAGGACTGGCCTCAGGGGCTGTGCAGTGGAGCTCATAAGAGGAAACTCAAAAGAAGTTAGAGCTCTTTTCTTGCTGGAAGGTTCTCCTCGGAATTCCTGCTTTGGGTATTGATTTCTATGTTGGAGGTGCTCTCCCAAAGCAGCTGAAGGTGCCAAAAAATAGAACCACCACCATCACCACCCCAGAAACTCATATCCTTGAAGGAAAAACTAGAAAGACTTAGGAGTCCAGAGGAAAGGGGCAAAGTCAAGTCCCCAGAATAGTTGCCCTCCGCTTTAGCCCAGACAAAAGTAGCTCTTACAGTCTCAACATTCACTATTGACCCAGCCCAGCTCACCCCAGTAGGAAATTTCACAGAAATCTGAGGCCAACAAACACCCAGTGAGAAACCAAGGGCAGCCACTGCCTGAACGATCCTTTTCCCTATTAGAGGGGGATCATGGATTTTTAAGAAACTTTTCAGGGGCTGGGGATCTTGGCCAACTCTCTCTCCATTAAAATATAGCTAAAGAGTTTATGACAAGAGACAGGCAGGCGGGTGACAATTTAAAAATAAAGGAAAACAACAGCAAAAGCACATACTAGGTACTGCCATGAGCAAGAATGCCTTTGATTGGGTAACCTGCATCTGATTTGGAATCCAAGCCACTGTGTGGATGTGTGCAGTATGGTCTCCATTTTACAGATGACAAACTCCAGGGTCAGAGAGGGCAGGTAAGTTGCCTGATATCACACAGCTGCCCAGATCTTTCTAAATAGCCCCATCTGGCTCCTAAGCAGCCACAGAGATGGGCCCATGATGGCCAACACCAGTGGAGACTCTCTGAGGTTGAATTTGTAGACTGTCTTCTAATACCCACAGCCCTGGAGCTGTGCTCTGAGGAGCCGGAGTCACTCACAGCACTGCTGCACACAGGACATCTGACCTGGCTGCTGGGAACATTTTGCATCTGCCAGGCAAGGCCAGGGGGAACTCCCTCCCGCATTTGCTTTTTATGAAAGAGATTTTGGAGGGTTAAGTTTTCAGCCTCAACAGGCTTATTAGAGAAACTCCCTCTGCTAGACAGTGAATCACAGAATAAAGTCAAACCAGCTGGAAGCCCTGCTGTGCAGGGAGCCTGAACTTGATTCAGAATGAGCAGAGGGTAATGAGATGGGTGGAAGAAGGGGAGGCTAAGGGGAAGGACTCATCTCTTGCTTTGTAGGGGCTGCTGCCAGACAGGGTAAAGAAGCACCAAAGGCTGACAGCTCCTGCCTATGGATTCACCCACACAATGACTTACGCTTCCCCAAGCACACCCCCAACATGAACTATATTTGGGTGTAATAAAAATTGCACGCTGAGTGGATTTTCTTAGCAACACATGTTCTTCTGACCTTGCCTGCCAGTTCTTAGGCCCAAAGGGCACAGGACAGCAGATCATACAGATACACCCTCTGCCTCCACTCAACTAAGGTCAGCAGCCAACTGTGGGCCATTCCCAGCCCTTCTCATGAGCCTTTGCGCCAAATGCAGCCCAAGGAGATCCTGAGTAGCTGCTCTGGGTTAGTAGAGCATGTCTTTCTAGTTGAAGAAGCCAGCATCTCACCCATGAAGGGATTTTATTATCATTAGATTGTCAAAATACTCTGTTGATCAAGAAATAAGAAGGAGGGGGCTCCATTTTCCTTCCATCAACACTTGTTTCTCCCAGTTGCCTTCATTCAGAGGGCAAGTAACACATTCTCAGAACATTATCCAAATTATCAGATCCAGCCTGACCGGCTCTGTTTCCCTCAATGCTGCCCCACATGCCCCCATCTTTCTTCTGCTTCCTCCAAGGCCCTAACTCCAGCCTCACCCCTCTACCTTGATGCAGCACCTGGCCATCTTCCCAGTTTCCCATCTTTGGCTTTATTTCCTGAGCTCTCTCATCTTACCTCTGGCAGAGCTCAGCACAGACTGATAATTCAGTAATAAACCTCCAGTCTGGCATGTCCAAGACAGTTACCATGTAATCTGATTGGAGAGGAAACCCTGGATCCATCTGTTTCATTGCTTCTCATTACCTATTACAATTGGATAATTTTGAGTCTTGAAGACTTTTCAATTCAATTTAGTGGGCATATACCACACACCTATTATACATTTATTATACATCTACCACGTATGTGTATAGCACTGGGCTGGGCGCCCTATGGGGTAGATGATGGTGGCACCAAGTCGGTGCTCAAAGAAGCCAGCGAAATTCTAAATACGTAACCTGTGGTGCCCTGGGATTATTACATGATGGTTCCAAGTTCTCTAAAAACAAGACATAAATTTTTATTTCATAAATTTCCTTCATGCTATGTTGTAAATTGCCTATCTGGGAAAACAATTTTATGTCAAATTATATTATTAAGGTACTGTTTTCCTTTTAATAAGTGCTATAATCATGGCCATCATTTCATGGTATCTAGAATAGAATCTCAAAGAGATAGGAAAGGAGAAAACTTACCTGCAATTATGACTCCAACATGGCCAGTCTACATCAGTCTTAGCTTGACCTTGAAAATGTCAACAAGGCTCACCTTGCCAATACTTTCATCACCAAACGTGGCAGAGCTCCAACGTGGCTGTCCTTTTGAATGACTGTGATCTTGCCCAGAAAGCTGAGAGCCAACCTAACTGAATTGTCACCTGACCTTTGTCCATTCTTAATCTAACATTGGACAGTTTGAGTCACTGGAAAAAGAATGAACATGGGCTCAAAGCAAAGTCTACAGTGCTCTCCTGAATAACAATGGCAACAACAAGAAAAATTTGAAAACAACACAGCAAGAATAATAGCTGACCTTCATTGAGTGCTTATTAAGTACCAGGCATTCTGCCAAGGACAATACATATCATAGTTCACTTAATTCTTTTAACAAACACACACACCACACATTAGATATTCTATCATTCTTCCTATGTTTTCGATTTTTTAAAAAACTGAGGCTGGGAAAGATTAAGTAGCTTGCCTAAGGCCATACAGCTGGGAAAGGGGAAACCAAGATGCAAATCTTTTTTCACTGACCTTGGAGCACAGCACTGCACCCCAAACCTACAGCATCTCGCTCACCACTCTCTTTAATCTTGGAGCAGTGGGTTTCTGTGTTCCATTATTGGGAGAGAACTTTACTGGTGAACCGATGGATGATATCTCGGTGCTGTAGGTAACATGGAACGGCTGATGAAGCTAACGTGGGTGCCCTAGGCTGCTGTGAAGCTGCAAACTGTTGTCTGTTCTCTTCAACCCAATGGTAGAGGCATCAATCCCATTCCCTGGTGCTGACATCAGCTCCTCTATCTCCTGCAGTAATCTACTTCCCAGACCATAGCACTACCATCCGCCTCCTCTGCCCCAGAGGTAACTACATCAACCTAGTACTGCCTCTAGCTGAATGTTTGATGGGAATGATTCTTAATTTGAAACTTAAGAATTTAATTTAAAATTAAGAATTTAAAATTAAAACTTGTATCTGGCCCACCACAGAAGCCTGATCTGGAAGATGCAGAAGGTACTATGGGAGAATTAAATTCTGTGACATTGACGGAAATGCTCTTGCCCTGTACTTCCCAATCCTGCCCTTCACCCCTGCACCATGACAACCAGCAGCAAAAACTTTCTGTGTGCCCTACCCTCAGTGGAAAAGGATGATACAGCCTAAAACAAAACTCGACTGGGTTTTAGAAAGCCAGTTTTACAGCCATAAGTGACAGCCATCTTAAAAGCCTTGAGAGAACAAGCAAGAGCTTTTCCCTGAACAAAAGAAGGCATAGCCATTAAATAAATGATAAGCCTAAGAGAAGAGGTCACATATATTACATGGTCTAAGAAGAGGAGATAGGTTACCATATATTTGGAAGAAGGAAGTAAGAGAGTTGGTTATTGAAGTAAATTCCAAAGGAAAGGACCACACTCTTAACCCTTTCCAGTGAAATCTGGAAAGAAGAGAGGATTCACAGAAACACCAAATGGTCTGGGGAGATCTCAGAGCATAAAATATTTGTATCTTCCCCTCCAGTGTCCCTTGGAGAGTCTGCAAGCCTTGCAGCGAGGTTGTTCCCAGCAAGGCACAAGAGTGGTAGAGTTAACAATGGCAGAGGAAGGAGTCTTGATGGATGGGCCTGAGACTGGCCTCATAGAGTGGTGTCTCATGCACCCCAGTGGGGAACTGGGGAGAAAAGACACGGAGAGTTGCAAAGCCATCAAGGGGAAAGCAGAAGGGCTGAAAGACTGTAACTGGCCCAAAGGGGCCTGAGCCAGGATGAGGAAGAAACAGAGAGCATAGCCTGTCAGCAGGAGGTCAGATAAGACCACAGACCACAGAGGCAAATGTGAACATATGGTGACAGAAACCTACCTTCTTCAGATATTTCATCAGGGGTCAGCACGAACAAAGGATGGTCATGGACCAGATGCCCTATGCCCATCTGATTCCCATCCCTTGAGGAGAAACCAAGGAAAAAGGAGAAGGTAAACATGTTGAGTTAACTGTGTATTTTTCCCAAACAGACTAAGTATTAAACTAGACTTGGTTGAGCCTATTTGGTTTTGCAAGGTTAAGTTTTCTGCCATGATGGAATTGGAGGCATGAGAGCTAAGACACTCTTTCATATAAAAATAAAGCAAATTAACATCTTTACAAACCTGCGGGTGTGTGTGTGTGTGTGTGTGTGTGTGTGTGTGTGTGTGTGTGTGATTTTTGAGACCAAGTCTTGCTCTGTTGCCCAGGCTAGAGTGCAATGGCGTGATTTCAGATCACTGCAACCTCTGCCTCCCAGGTTCAAGCGATTATCCTGCCTCAACCTCCCAAGTAGCTGGGATTACAGGCACCAGCCACCACGCCCAGCCGATTTTTGTATTTTTTACTAAAAAAATACAAATACCTCTTTCCACTTTTTTCTTTATTCCCGTGATGGAAAAGGAAGTGTCTGGCATTCACTGATACAATTTTTTCCTACAGAGCAGAGGAAGAGTCTCTACCTAGCCCTCTTCCTTGTGGTTTTTTTTCTCTGGCATCCACCTACTCAAAACATACACACATTTTAAGCTCCTGCAGGGGGACAGCTTCAACTCCAGATGGTTACTCTCATTCTAGGAGAGAGAGGATTATAGAAAGTCTGTTCAGACTACAAACGCAAGACGGGTCCCCATTCTAACTTCACCAATTAGTTGGTATTTGATCTGCCTCATTTGACCCCCATGTACTTCTCTCAGTTGGCTCGAAACTCAAAAGTGGGAGAAAGGTATAATATATTGGCCCTTTAACTCTTAAAAGAGATTTTGTGCTTTGCAAATATGGTAAATTAGAAAAATGGCCATAGATTAATCTCCTTCCCCTACCAACAGTCTTACAAGATAGTTTTTCTCATCAATAGTTGGAGTTTGGGTCCATGCCTTGAATGTGGGCTGAATAGTACCTTGCTTTGATCAGCAGGACAGAGACAAAGGGACAAAAACAAATACTTGAAAAGTATTTGGCCTTGTTCTCACAGGCTTGCTCTCTGGCTATTCATGGAAGCCAACCACCATGTGAACAAGCCCAGGGTGACCACCTGGGGTATAAGAAACCAACTTGGGGAGTGGGCTCAGACATGCCGACAATTAAGACCAGGCTACCACAAACCCGCAGGCCCTTGCCAAACCACCAGCAGGAATGCAGATGCATGCATGAGCCCAGTCGAGATCAACTGAGCCCAGCTCAGACCAGAAGAACCACCAGCTGAGACCAGCCCAAACCACCAACACACAAAATCATGAGCCAAATTAATGACTGTTGCTGAAGCACTAAATGGTAAGAGAAGTGACACACTGAAGAAAAAAGGATCAGATGACATTGCCCCTGGTTGCTATCTTTTTTTTAAATTGTACTTTAAGTTCTGGGGTACGTACATGTGCAGATCTTGCAGGATTGTTGCATAGGTACACACATGCCATGGTGGTTTGCTGCCTCCATACCCCCATCACCTACATCAGGCATTTCTCCCAGTGTTATCCCTCCCCAACCTCCCCATCCTCTGCTGTCCCTTCCCTAGCCCCCCACCTCCCAACAGACCCCAGTGTGTGATGTTCTCCTCCCTGTGCCCATGTGTTCTCATTGTTCAACACCCGCCTATGAGTGAGAACATGCAGTGTCTGGTTTTCTGTTCTTGTGTCAGTTTGCTGAGAATGATGGTTTCCAGATTCATCCATATCCCTATGAAGGAAATGAACACATCCTTTTTTTATGGCTGCATAATCTTCCATGGTGTAGATGTGCCACATTTTCTTTATCCAGTCTATCATTGATGGGCATTTGGGTTGGTTCCAGGTCTTTGCTATTGTAAACCATGCCGCAATGAACACACATACATGTGCATGTGTCTTTATAATAGAACAATTTATGATCCTTTGGGTATATACCCAGTAATGGGATAGCTGGGTCAAATGGAATTTCTATTTCTAGATCCTTGAGGAATCAGCACACTGTCTTCCACAATAGTTGAACCAGTATACATGCGTACCAACAGTGTAAAAACGTTCCTATTTCTCCACATCCTCTCCAGCACCTCATCTCCAGATTTTTTAACGATCGCCATTCTAACTGGTGTGAGATGGTATTTCAATGTGGTTTTGATTTGCATTTCTCTAATGACCAGGGATGTTAAGCATTTTTTCATATGTTTGTTGACCTCATAAATGTACTCCTTTGAAAAGTGTCTGTTCATATCCTTCACCCACTTTTGAATGGGTTTGTTTGTTTGTTTCTTGTAAATCTGCTTTAGTTCTTTGTAGATTCTGGATATTAACCCTTTGTCAGATGGGTAGATTCCAAAAATTTTTCCCTTCTGTTGGTTGCCGGTTCACTCTAATGATTGTTTCTTTTGCTGTGCAGAAACTCTTAAGTTTAATTAGATCTCATTTGTCTATTTTGGCTTTTGCTGCCATTGCTTTTGGTGTTTTAGTCATGAAGTCCTTGCCTATGCCTATGTCCTGAATGGTATTGCCTAGGTTTTCTTCTAGGGTTTTTATGGTGTTAGGTCTTCTGTTTAAATCTTTAATCCATCTGGAGTTAATTTTAGTGTAAGATGTCAGGAAGGTGTCCAGTTTCAGCTTTTTGCATATGGCTAGCCAGTTTTCCCAACACCTGTTTAAAAGATTAAACTGAGAATCTTTTCCCCATTTCTTGTTTTTGTCAGGTTTATCAGAGATCAGATGGTTGCAGATGTGTGGCGTTACTTCCGAGGCCTCTGTTCTGTTCCATTGGTATCCTCTGTTTTGGTACCAGTACCATGCTGTTTTGTTTACTGTAACCTTGTACTATAGTTTGAAGTCAGATAGTGTGATGCCTCCAGCTTTGTTATTTTTGCTTAGGATTGTCTTGGCTATTCAGCCTCTCTTTTGGATGCTTTCTATATCAGCATGCTCAAGTGTCAGATCCAGCCGATCAACTTCTGAGAACTTCCTATTGTCCTTTCCTTGAGCCACCCTTTTAATACTTATCAAGAAAACCAGAGTAGAACTCAGAAGCTCTTATCTTGGGAGGCTTACCAGGTTGTAGAGGATGAGTCTTAAAGCACTTGATGGAACTCCTGGCAGAGGGTCGTTATTATTGTTACTAATATTACTACTTTGCAAATTTAAAATGCTCTTTCTCAGAAAAATCTGACTGGGAGAAATTCTTGGTGGACATTTTTGGCAAGTTGGATAAAGTAGCAGTCTGAATTTAAGCCCAGCATTCACCATTATGGACACTGCCAAAAAGTTCCAAGCATTTCAGCCATTTTCACTGTTCTGGAAGAACTAGGAGGTGGAAAATTATCCTGTTTCCCAGTCAAGAAAAAATGTTTTTGTAGACTGTTGTACACAGTGACAAAACCTTGTCTATTTCTCCATAAGCAGAAATCTGTAGACAGCAGAAAATATAGCAGAATTCTTCTAAGGTTTACTAGTGTGTAGACAGCCTTATGATTGAACTGGATTCGCAATCATCGCCTTGCTGACACAGATGGCATCAAGAATGTGGAGCCAACCTCATTAACTCTAGGACAAAGGAGATTATACAAAATAAATTAAACTCAAAGAGTCTTAGAGGATTCTGAGCCTCCTTGACACACATCTGATCTTGTGTGGCAAAGTGAGTTCTGGGAACAATAAATAGGGTTTGTTACTTACCTTTCTGAGTTACGGTTTTGGGGACTTGTTGCCAAAAAACAATGTTGAAATGATTATATTGCTAACATGATGCTGTCATGCAGACAGCTCCCACATTTCTATCTCTTTTTTAAGTCAAACAACAGCAGGCTCCACACTGAAACGTTACATTTCAGCAGAATTTCAATTTACATTTTTCATTCATTTGCAAAATTTGGATTTCTTGCTTTTTTTTTAAAGGAAGAGAGCATTAATATTTGGGGGGGTGGGAAATGAGATAAATAATTTTTTGTAAGACTTGTTCGTATAGTCTGTCCATATGAAGAAAACGAAATTCCCATGCAATAAAATAAATTACAAGCAAAAGTTTGTTTGTATATAGTTCCACGTATGTTTCTGCAGAGAGAAATGATAGCTTTCATCAGTTGATCAGAAGGGGGAAAAGGATTAAAAATATTTGTCAGAAAGAGGAAATGGGCAATAAAATAGCAGTTTAGAAATGTGTTCGGGGCCAGCCTTTTTTTCTTTTTGCCACTTACTAGTAGAGTGATTTAGGAAAATAAAAATATGTCTGAGTTTTGTTAGTAAGGATGTGACTAATAGTGCTTATCAAATAGGGAAGCTGTAAAAATTTGATAAGATCAGGTATATACCAGGGATACAGTAGGCACTCAGTAAATCACAGTACACTTTCTGTTCTCTGATTGAGCCCTTGTATTATATTTTAAACCACTCACAATCCAAAGCCAACGCAAATTCTCAAGAGTTTCATTTATCATCACTCTGTTTTTGTCTTATCGCAGCAGCCCTGGCCTGCTGTGTGGCTTCTGTCAACTTCCCTAACCCCTTCTTACCAGTAAAACAGGTATCTGCCTCATGGAAACACCATGAGGATCAAATGATATGGTATATACAAAGAACTTGGACCAGAAGACAGTGTATGATAAGCACTCGATAAATGTCAACTAGATAAAAGACTTCTTATCCTCATCATTTTCATTATTATATTCTAGCCTCCTACCTCACCCTGACCTCTTCTTTCTCTGTATCATCATACATGACACTTTATTCTTCTCTGCTTTCCTAAATCCTGCTCATTTGCAAGTCTCAATTCACTGATCCCTCCCAGGAATGGCTGCCTCTTTTGGGCCACTATGCCATCTGACCCAAGTGCCTCTCTTATCTCACATACCATATCACTCTACGGTTCCTTGCTCATCTGTCTGTCTCTCTAGCTAGTCTGTGAGCTTCTAACGGTAAGAATTGTGCTTTATCCATCTCTGTACTGCCAGAGTCCAGCACAGAGCCTGGCTCATGGCAACTGCTCAGTGAATAATTGTGCTATTGAAAGAAAGAATAGATGTATGTATTCTATCTCCTTCTAGACAAGCATAGTTCTTATTTAATTTCTTCATTCATTTTAATTTAGTTTTCAGTGGAAAAAAATGATTTAAATGGTGTCTTAGTCCATTCAGGCTGTTATAACAAAATACCATAGACTGGGTGGTTTATAGAACACAGAAATTTATTTTTTACAGTTCTGGGAAATCCAAGATAAAGGCAGCAGAATAGCTGGTGTCTGTTGAGGACCTTCTTCCTAGTTCATAGGTGGTGCTTCCTCACTGTGTCCCCACATGGTGGAAGAGGCTAGTCAGCTCTCCAGCGTCTCTTTTAAGGGCACTAATTCCATTCATGAGGGCTCTGGCCTCATGACCCAATCACTTTCCAAAGGCTTCACCTTTTAATACCATCACTTATATGGTTAGGCTTTGTGTCCCCGCCCAAATCTCACCTTAAATTGTTTTCCCCATAATCCCCATAATCTCCACATGTCAAGGGAGAGACCAGGCGGAGGTAAATGAATCACGGAGAAAGTTTCCCCCACGTTGTTCTCATGATAGTGAGTGAGTTCTCACGTGATCTGATGGTTTATAAGAGACTTCCCTTCACTTGGCACTTCTTTTTCCTGCCACCTTGTGAAGAAGGTGCCTTGCTTCCCCTTCGCCTTCCACCGTGATTGTAAGTTTCCTGAGGCCTACCCAGCCATGCTGAACCATGAGTCAATTAAACCTCTTTCCCTTAAATTACCCAGTCTCAGGTCGTTCTTCACAGCAATATGGATAGAAAGGGACTAATACAGTCCCCTTGGGGATTTAAATGTCAACAAATGAATTTTGAGGGGAGACAAACATTCAGACCACAGCAAATGGGTTAAGCAAAAGGGAATGTATCTCTCAATTAAAAGGTCCAGTAGACGGCTCCTGGCATATCTGGTTACAGGTATTGTACCCACTTCTGACTCTGCTTTCCTCTGTATTGGTTTCATATTGATACGTCCTCAACTGTGCTCCCTCCTGGTAGCCAGATGATGATTGGTGACCTCAATCTTGCACCTTCCCAGACTACTGAGGCCACAGCAAATAACTTCTTCCCAATAGTTTCATAAATGTTCCAGAATTGCAATTCATTGGCTAGACACCCTCCCCTGGAGAATGGTAGGAGGAGCCCCACATTCTCTAAAAGACTAGTCACTTCCCAAAGGAAATTGGGTGTGGTTACCAGGAGAAGAAAAAATATAGGTTCAACAGTCAAAAACATACTTGTCTAATATACAGGTTATCTCCCTGCCTCTAGTCCTGCTTGCTTCTAAATTTTCATCTAGAGACTAAGGCTTCTACCAATACTAACCACCTGTTTCCTTCTTCTCAGTTTGTGGGTGGCCTCTCCCTTATAATGTGTGACACTTTGAGAAGACCCACCAGCCACCCTCAGCCCTCCTGTGGGCTATTCTGTTGTGTGAGCTGTGGCCCACGGCCTGTTTTCTTAAGTCACATCTGTGCAGCTACCTGCTCGTGCTCAGTGTTGGAGTTTTAGAGGTGTCAATACGGGACACCTCTTTCCTGCCCTAGTGCAAGACCAACTTAGAAATAAGCAAAAGATTCAGACAGTTGGGATTTTAAAGGTTCCCTTCCCCACAGATAACAGTTGTTTGAGAACAAGACTTAAGTGAGTAGCAATAATGGGTTTCCTAGTATTGCACATTAGAACTGGGCAGACTTCTCTACTGGGTTACACAGATTGCTGAAAACCTGCTGGCTTCCCCATGGAGCCTGCCCCAGGAAAAAAAGAAAAACTGTAAACAACTGTATTTCTACAGCATTGAGGAGTACAGTTGCGCTTTCTGCAGGCAGGAAGGAATAAAGAGAAGACAGGAAGGGGCCATGCCAGGGATGCCCAGTTTCTTCTTCCAAACTAACCAATCAAGTAAGTCTCTGCTCCCCGAGAGAAGGAATGATGGAGGTGTGAGAGAGAGATTCCCGGGTATTACACTGATGCATGCTCTTCTGTATACAGTGGGAGACAAGAGTCCCCCCAGCAGTCAACCTGAGTCTGGCTTGTTTGTGCAGTGCTGTAATCGTTGCAAAGAAAGCACCTCCTTTCCAAGCATGCTCTCTTTGCAAGCAGTTGGAAGTAAACAGTGGGGATATTGTCATTCTTTGGACAGCCCCAGGGAGATCCCACCTCCCATTCCACAAGTAGCAGGATGGGACACAGGAAGAGGTTGAAGGGGAGGGGGCAAGTAACTGACCCATGAAACCAACTTGATGGCAGTTCCTTTTGTCTTCTGGGAAACAAAGTTTGTGCACTGCCAAAGATTTTTGCTGACTCTTGGCTTCTTTGCTTTTAGTGCTATTGTTCACCCTGTGGATTTATGGTAATTCTTACTCCCTAAAAGATATCTCTGCAAGAATGCCCATAAATTTAGGAGGAATTGCTTCGATTTTCCTCACTAATTATTTTGCCTCTCAGTTACCTATCAGCAATTTTTAAAGTCATAGTATGTTTCTTAGATACAATGGAGTATGAGACACAGGGCTCTGGGATTCCACAGACCCCTAATTAAGAGTAAATCAGGTAATAGCACTGATGGGGAACCTACTGTGCACAGAAGATTGCTCTACCTGCTGCTATGGGAGACCAGAGGGCAACAGAAAAGTGGTGTCTGACCTTGAAGCGATAGCCATTCCCAAGGCTACTTCCATGAATACAAAATGACTTAGCAAAGCAAGCACATTTTAATACAGCAAGTTTTGTTTGGGATATTTCCAACTATATAGACAGGGGTCTTTTGATGAGTACACAAGGGAGGCATTTTTTTTCTGTTCTCTGTACCAGAAAAATCTAGTCTTCTACTGACAAATTATTTGGTTTGCAAACCATGAGCCATGAATATCATACAAACTAGTTATGTTTTTCTTTTTTATTTTGGCTGCCAGGGAGCTCAAAAACCAATATTCAACCCACTTCTAACAATTGTATAGGAGCTTGTAGCAGGCATTTTACATGCTAATATTAGTTTTCCTTGGTTCTCCTATCCTAATTGTCCCTTCATCTTGATATGCTCATCCACTTATGGTGGCCTGCTCACTGGGTTACAGAATCCCTGGCTTTCACAGGTTCATAATTTTAGAAAGTGCCCCAGCTACCTTTCTCTGCTTCTCTGCTTAATTTCAGAAGACGTTTGTTATTATAGAAACCTGGAAGTAGCCCCATGCCTGGAAACGGGTAAGGAGTAACTGAGATAAGGTACGTACATGACTTAGGGTAGAAGGGAAGAGACAAGAAAAAATTCCTACAACAGAGGCTAAGAGTAGAACAGAGTGTGCACAGCCAGGAAGGGTAATTAGCACTACAGAATTGAGCAGAAGTCATGAACAAGGACTTCCAGAGCCAGGGTCGAGGTAGAGAGGCAGAAAAATGATGGGAGTACTTAATTTTGCTGTAGAAGGTAAAACACTGGGAAGGAGAACATATATTCCATGAAAGCAGGAGACACATTGTCAAGCCCATTACTGTCACACATGGCGGGCATGGGATGGCATTCAGCTAATATGTTTTCAATGAATAAGTGCCTAAGTAGGGATGGTTAATCCATGATCTGATTTCTCTTGACACCTCTTTATCTTGAATTCAACCTTCCTTTCATTCTCTGATGCAATAGCGTTGGAGAAGGCAGAGTAAATACAGTGACCTAGAATCAACAGTTGCAATACTGGTGAGCTCTCAGGACGTCGGGCTAGTCAGGGCACCAGGAGAGAGCCTGATGCCATACTACTTATGATTCTGCAGGGCTTAGCAGTTCAGCACGTAGGCTCTACACCCTTACACCTTGGGTTCATCTCCTAACTCTGATACCTGGCATCTGTAGGACCACAGGCAAGTTACAGAAACACACTGTGCCTCAATTTCCTCATCTGTACAATGGGGATATTAATAGTAGCAACTGAATAGGACTGTTGTGCTGACTGATTGAGCCAAGATATGTGCCTGGTATCTAATAAATATCATATAGGTATTAGCCACTATTTCTAGCTAAAGACCTGGTCAGCTACGGCTTATACCTGCATGGTGATGCTGCAGACTTTACTCTCTATAGTGGAGCAGATACTGGGAGCCAGGGTGGTACAGAGCATGGGAACAAAGCTCTAGAGAAAGGGAAAAGGTCAACAGAATAGGGTGCCAATGAGAATGGTGTCAGGAAGGACAGAGTGCACCAGCAGAATACGCACCTGAGGATGTACCCCCACATCCTTATTGGCTGGGATTCAAACCTGAGACCGAAATCTCTGGACCAGACTGGAAAAAGCAAGTCGGAGAGCCAGACCCTGCCAAGGAATAATTATTGGTTCTTGGCTTCTTCCCAACATTCTGCTGGGGAAAAAAAAAATCCTTGGTCCTTCCCTAGTGTTTTCCAAGGAACCACCATTCAACAAGTCATGTAGGTCAAATACTTTAGAACCACCCTACAGTTCTCTCTTGCCCTCATCCCCAGAATTTCCACTGCCAAAACCTGACCTACACCCAGCTACTTCTCTCCATCTCTGCTACCACCACCTGGGCCAGGCCACCATCACCTCTTGCCTGGGTAACTGGTCAGACCGTGCTCATTGGTCTTCCCAGAGCTTCCTCCTTCTCTCCACAACCCACTCTCTGAACAGCAACCAGGTGGATGTATTTTTTAGTGTAAATCTAATCCCTCTTCTTAAAACTCTACACTGGCTTTCTGTCATCCTTGGAATAAAATTGAAGCGTCTTCCTTTAACCCATGAGGGTCTTAATCATCTGGGCTCTGCTAACCTCATCCTTCAATATGTTTCCTCTTTTGTACCGTAATTTAGCTGCATCATTCTTTTTTGCATTTCCTGAACATGTTAGCACTCTATGGCCTTTTGCACAGGCTAGTACGTCTGCTTAGAACTTTCTGATTTCCAGTCTTTTCCCCCGGATGGTTCCTTTTTGTCATTCAAGCCTCAGCTCAAATGGAAGACCTTCCCTAACCACCCATGCTGGAAAAGCATCCCATTCCACTTTACCTCACCCCCGCCCTCTTCACGGCACTGAAAACTAATGGGAATGCTCTTGTTTGTTTGTTTACTTTTTCACTGTGCCCCCAAGTAGAAGGTGAGCTCTACGGGTGCAGGGATTTTACCTGTCTTGCTAACTACTACTTCCTTAGATTAACACGGTGCCTGGAACAATACCCAGCACATAGTAAGTGCTCAGCAAATATTTGTTGCATGAGCAACTTAATCAATCAGAATGTGCCCCCAGAGCCTGTGGTGTAGTCTTCACCCTCCGTAATTGAGTATCTGCTCCATTACAGAGGGTAAAGCCAGGGTGGTACAGGGCATAGGAACAGAGCTATAGAGAAAGGGAAGAGGTCAACAGAATAGGCTATCAATGAGGATGGGGTCAGGAACTTGAGTAAGTTTGCAGGTAAGTGTAAGGAGAGAGAGGACACAGAGACCAGAAGTCAAGCAATACATCAGCAGCAATGTTCAACCGGATTTCAAAGTCACTGCCTTGGAGATGGAAAATCTGCATGTCAGAGGAAGGTAAGGGCAGCTACTTGGACGGAGCATGTCATGTTGACAGAGAGCCCATTTGGTCCATTCATCCTATCAACAAATCTCTAGGAACTTCTACCATGAGCAAGGCACTACAGTGAAATTTGTAAAAGACAAAGAAATTAGTGCCCTTCGGTCCCTGCCCAAAGTAGGCTCCGGGGCTACTGGGAAGTCAAGCACAGATGTGGTACTGTGTGGTAAGTACTATGATATGGGTAACAGAGTATAAGGGAGAGCAAAAGAAGAATTCCTCCCTCAAGTCCACTCTGGACCCAAAGAAGGCTTTGCAGAGGAGGGGGCAATTGAGTTGGTCATTGATGGCCAAGGAGTTCCCAGGAACCACATTGAACCTGGAAGAATAGAACACCCGAAATCCTGCGAAATCCACAAAGTTCATCCCCTGGCTTGTTGGCATTATGCTTCCCCAGCTAAACCTTCCCAGCTACCAGGTCTGCCAACTATCTCCCTTTTCAAATCATGCCTTTTATCTGAAACACCTTTGAAGCTCCCTGGGCTTGCTCTCTTCCATTGTTCAAAGTAACTACTGACAATGCTACCTCTTGACAGTGAACCGGCACTCTGATCCATTGCCAGTGGGAGGTTCAATTGGTGCATCCTTTGGAAGAGTAATTTAGAAGACAGTTTCAGAAGTCTTTTTTAAATGGCCATACATTTATTGTTCTGAATAATCCTGTTTCTGGAAGTCTATCCCAAGGAAATGATCCTAAATTCAGAAAGAAAGATAAAAGCTGTATGTGTAAGTGTTCACTATATATACTAGTAACATGAAGAACAAGCTAAATGTTCAGTTATATGGGAATACATATTTTTAAATGGTATATGTAGTGGAATATTATGTAACCATCACAAAGGGCATTTTCTTAGAATTTGTAAGAGCTCAGAGAAATACTGCTAAAATGATGTTTTATGAAATAGGATTTCAAGACTTACGGGCAATATGAACACAACTATACAAGAAAAGTATGCCTCTGTCATCTTATGACAAAGGCTGAGAAATGAGTAGGAGGAATGTTATATGCTCTGTTACTGCATCTTGGGAGGTGTTTGTTTATTGGTGATATGCAGAAAGCACTAGGACTCTTTAAAAGGATTGGGTTAGTGTGCTGTTGAAACCCAAACTGAAAGTGGCTCCTGCACTTGGATGGGCTCATGCCCATTCTACTGATACCGCTTGTCTTCCCCTTCTCCCACCCGGACCCCACACAGTGAATACAAGCTTGCCCAGGGCATGAAAAGAGACAGAGACTGAGAAAGAGAGAGAAACTTAAACCTAGCAACACAAACACACAAACACTCTCAGCAACAGGGAACGCAGAGGGACAGCACATTAGAGACACATTGAAGGAAGCGATATTGTCCATGGAAACCAGCGGATAAAGATTTAACTCTTAAAGCAAACTTGGAGCAAGTGCCTAAGCGACGACTGTCAATGAACTCATGCCAGTTAGAAGGTCTGAAAACAAGAGCCGGATCTTCCAATACTGAGCAATGTGGAATTCCCAGGAGAGTCGGCATAACATATTCTCAAAGACATAGAGGCCAACCAGACCTGAACTTGGACGGGTCTGCCAACCACGCTGGTCAAGAGCTCACACCAATTCCTTAGTGTGGGGAGCCAGGGGTCAATAATGAAATCCACTGTTTGGTGTTTATTCTGTAGATGTTATGACTAAATTTTGTGTATCTCCTACTCTGGAAGAATTTGGTTTAAGTCATTCTGTTATTTTTACCTTTAAAAATAGAAAGCAAAACCTTTCTTGTTCTAGACAGATATATGTGGATACTTGAAATTATAGTAGTCGAGATTATGTTCTCTAACGTCGCAAAAACAAATAGAATGTAAAAGCAAATCCCCTTAAAGATGGTGGCTTTTTAAATGCTCATTTATACTGGGTGTAATATATATAAACACATATGTATGCAGGAGAAAAAGATGATTAGAGCAATGTATTAGGGTGTTAACAGTGATTGTTTTTGGCTGATTAAACTGAATGATTTGTTGTATTTTGTTTTTCGATTTTTCTGATTTAGACCAATTTTTCTTGATTCTCATGTATTACTTTCATAAAGTATAATTTAAAAAAACCCCAAAAAAGAAAACCTACTTCTCACATAGATTTTGTTGCAAGTTAATTGGCAGGGTGGGGCAAGTGTGTTTATAATGCTATTCCATATCCCACCATACAGTTTTGCCGGCAGACAATTCTCATCACACAAGATCTGTCCCCTGGCTGCCTGCACGTCATTGCTGACACTTTATTTCCTTGTGGTTCCTGCTCTACTTGGACATGAATATGCCTGGCTCCACCCCCTACATTGCCCAATGCCTTCAACCCAGAATGTCTATCTTCTACCAGCTCGATCCCAATCCTAGACCTGATCAGGGGAAATTTATGAGCCTAGGCCAGAGGTTGGTGACCCAAAATCGATGATTCTGGCTGCTCTTCTGTTGTGATCTTGATCCCTACACCTAGTAACTGGGCCATTCCCAGTTACTACACCTAGTAACTGGGCCATTCCCAGGTATGAGTTATGGTACATTGATTATAGTGATGCCCCCAATTAAAGGCCTTCCTGTATGTATGCCTTTTGCAATGGGGTATTGAAGTCCCCAGCATGCACACACACACACACACACACACACACACACACACACTCCTAAAGATGGTGTCCATTTTTCTTACCTCCTTGAATCTGGGCTGGCTGTGTGAATTGCTTTGGCAAATAGAATGTGATAGAACCCTAGGCCTAAAGAGAATTTGTCAACTTCTGTTCTCTCTCTCTCTTTTTCTCCCTCTCACACCTCTGCTACACCATGAGAACATGCCCAGGTAGCCTGGAACCAGACCCCAAACTAGCCTGGTGCAGGATGAGAAGACAGCCTACAGCCCACTAAGCAAGAGAGAGAGCCCTTCCAGGATCCACAGACTTCCTACCAAGCCCATAGATGACTGCAGAAACTACACGAGCCCATCTGAAAGCAGAAGAACCTCCCAAGTGACCAGCAGATTCATGGCTAGTAATTCATGGTTCTCGTTTTCAACCACAGTTTTACAGTGATTTATCACATGGCATTACTATGTCAATAGATTGTGATACAGAGTTGATACTCCAGTTCCAATGATTGCCTTTTCTCCCAAATCATCTGTCTCTGCCCAAAATGCAGCTCCATGCCCCGGTGTCCAGAGAAACTTGAGTATTGCCATGACCCCAGAGTGCTCTCTGCTTTGGCCCCAGCATCTGCCTGACCAGATCCTTTTCTAATCCGTCTTGCCAAGACTTTTCAGACACAGTTCCTGTCTGGGCCACTGCCACCAAGCACCATGTGACCTTGATAGTGCATAGAGCCCATCCCACAGCCTGTGAACATGGATATACATTAAATGCTTAGTGATAAGCACCAAATGCAATGATCAGAGCAATTGGGAAAGTGAAGACACCCATGGTTATTTCTATTTTATTTTATTTTACTTTATTTTTGAGGCAGAGTCTGCTCTGTTCTCCAGGCTGGAGTGCAGTGTCGTGATCTCAGCTCACTGCAACCTCCACCTCCAGGGTTCAAGCAATTCTCCTGCTTCAGCCTCCTGAGTAGCTGGGATTACAGGTGCCTGCCACCACGCCTGGCTAATTATTATTTATTTATTTAATTAATTATTTTTGTATTTTTAGTAGAGATGAGGTTTCACCATGTTAGTCAGGCTGGTCTTGAACTCCTGATCTCACGATCCGCCCACCTCGGCCTCCCAAAGTGCTGGGATTACAGGCGTGAGCCACCGCTCCCTGCCAACACCCATGGTTATTAAGCACACATTCTGTACCAGACACCATACTCAACGTTTCCATTTATCCCATTAATACAATGTCATCTACTCTAGGAGCAGATGTTGTTATTCCCATTGTGGTGAGGACACTGAAGTTCAAAGAGTTTGAGTAACTTGTTCAGAGTCGCATAGTTAATAACTGGTACCAGTGTGATTTAAAAGCATGTTTGATTCAAAAACTCGGCTCTTTTCACAGTTACCATCAATATCAGTTAACTTTTGCTGAGTAAGAATCTGCCACAAGACCTCAGCATCTATTTGTCACTGGTCTGGGGATCCGCTGGAGTTTTAGCTGCTCTTAGTTAGAGTTAGGGTCCCTCATCCATCTGCGGCCAGTGGAGGTAGGGGGAAAGGAGCAGCGGATCCACTCTAGACCTGACTCTAAAATGTCCTGGTGGCAGCAACCTAGCTAGGATATAGCTCAGCTCTGCAGCCACGAAGGAGGATCTCTCTCATCCTCCTACCTTTGGGGACCAGCAGGCTATTCTCCTAGCAATGGCAGCAGCACAAAGGAGCAGAAAGAGACATGCAGGTGCTCTCAAGGCTTGGACTCAGGGCTGGCACACTGTCCTTCACCATCACGTCTGTCTTTTTCTGTTAGCCAGAGTAAGTCACATGACAGAGCCCCAAATCAAAGGGTGGAGAAGCACATCCTACCTATAGGGGGAGAGCCCTGCTAAGTTACATTGCAGAGGTATGAATCCAGGGAAGGCTGAAGTACTGGGACTATTCATTAAACTTAGATATCATGTCCCCTTATCCCTATGAGATGGTGACAAACGTGAATCTTGCAAAGCAATGTCATGTGGGTTAAGAGCATGAGCTTGGAAACAGACTGCCAGATTCAACTTGTAGTTCTGTCACCTCTTAGCTGCATAGACTTGAATAAACTATAAACTTCTCTGTATTTCAGTGACCTCATCTATAAAATGTAGCATTGTTTATGAAGATTAAATATAAAGTGCTTTGTTTATGTATATTATATGTACAGATAACATGATTGCCTATGCAGAAAATTCTGAAGAATCAACAGAAAAGTTATTGGAACTAATAGGTAATTATAGCATAACATCAGAATACAAAGTTCATATACAAAAGTCAATTGCTTTCCTATAAAGCAGCAATGAACAATTGGAATCTAAAACTGAAATGTATACAGCACTCAGTAAATGTGAGCTATTATTACATAAAGCGGCTATAGGTGCGGAGAGCAGGATGCTTCCATTCATTTGTCTCAAGCTAAACCTCTGTAGGCCACTCCCAGCCTCTAGCACCCAACATTGGTGTGTAATCTCAAGGCACCCTGATGAGGATTCTTGGTTACTGGCCTCATTTTCCTCACGAAAAACTGAACTCTGGAGGAGATCTGGGCTTTGTGTGAGGTAACAAAGCAGGCATCATCACCGCCATCATCATCACCATAATTATCACCATCATAGCGCCAGTCTTCAGGTTCTTGGTCACCTGGCTCCTAACCCAGCCGGTAAGCCATGCTGCTCCTTTAAATAAAATGAGGTGTTTGGAAGAGAAGATCAAGAGAAATCCTTAGGAAATTTGAGAGAAATGAGTAAATAAAAGAAAATACATCCTTTTACCAAAGTTTTCCTTCTCAACTCAGACTTGGAGTTGCCCTTTGCTCTGGAGGAGAGTTCTAGACTGGCTGGGAGATTTGGTTCTCATCTGTAGTGTTTCTCAAAAGTAGCTGTGCAAACCCAGGCAAGTCATTCAGCCTCTTTGGGTGTCAGTTTCCTCCCTTGAAAAGTAAACATGATGTTTCCCTGTCTGTCTTATCAGCAAAAAGGAAAATCAGGTGAAATGATGGACACAAAGTAGCTGTTCAAACTGTAAGATACAGCACGAATGTGACTATAAGAAAAAAAAATGGAAAAAGAAATCTCCAATGAGGTTGTGGCCTAGTCCTTTGCAAAGACATTGAAATTTGGTGTCCTGGTGACTTTCTACATGGTTCCTAGGGAGTAAAGAAAATGTCATCTGTACACATACCTCAAGGGCTCATTAATTGCACTGGTAGGTAAAACCACATGCATATATATGAAAAGCTATCACTTATGGGGCTCTAACAATACCTGGGTTTTGCAGCTAGGAGAAGTCCAAAGCAGAGACCTGCAGGTACCTAGTGGTCCAATGGAGTGATTGTGCACCAAGGCTTTGAAGCCAAGCAGAACTGGGTTCAAATCATTGATCTAAAGTCTGATGCTCACATGCATTATTAGAGAAAAGAGGACAGGGGATGATAGTATCAACCTCATGGAGCCATTGTGCCAATACCCAAAGGATTATAAATCATTCTGCTATAAAGACACAAGCACACGTACGTTTACTGCAGCACCATTCACAATAGCAAAGACCTGGAACCAACCCAGATGCCCATCAATGATAGAATGAATAAAGAAAATGTGGCACATATACACCATGGAATACTATGCAGCCATAAAAAAGGATGAGTTCCTGTCCTTTGCAGGGACATGGATGAAGCTGGAAACCATCATTCTCAGCAACGTAATACAAGAACAGAAAACCAAACACCACATCTTCTCACTCATAAGTGGGTGTTGCACAATGAGAACACACGGACACAGGGAGGGGAACATCACACACTGGGGCCTGTCAGGGGGTTGGGGGCTAGGGAAGGGATAGCATTAGGAGAAATACCCAGTGTAGATGATGGGTTGATGGGTGCAGCAAACCACCATTGCGTGTGTATACCTATGTAACAAACCTGCACATTCTGCACATGTATCCCAGAACTTAAAGTATATATATATATATATATAGTCTATAAATCTCATTGATGATTGAGAAAAAGGAGAGGGAGAATGATATCTTAAGTGCCAAGCCCTTGGTGTGTGTTACCTCCCTGGAATCCTTATAGTTCCTGCATTGTGGTGTTAGTCTCCTTCAAAGCTTCCAGCTCTTTCTGTGTCTCACACTAACACCTCTACAAATAGATGAACCAATGCTGTGAAAATGCTGCCACAGATCAGTGGGCTCATGGAAGGAGCCAGGAAAGGCTGAGGAAGGGAACAGCTTATACCACCGTGGCACCCAGCAGTTGAAAAGCAAAGGTTGCAGCAAGAATAACTGGGGATATTCTGTCTGAATCTTCAGCTCCCAGAGTCCCACCAGATTTGCTTAGAGACTCACTCCACTCTATGGACCACAGGCACCTAGAGCACTTTCCGTGACAAAAGAAAACAAACAAGAGGATAAATAAGAAGTACAATTTTAGGTTATTACAGAAGATTATTGCAAACAAGTAGACCTAGGTCTAAATCTCAGCATGCAATTTACTAGCTGGATGGACTTAGGTGGGTCCTGTGACCTCTCTGAGCCTCTTATCTATAAAACAAGAATAATCAAATGTACCATAGGATTGTGCCGAGGATTAAAGTACACGCCACTTATAAAACATCTAACCAGAAGCAGGTGCTTAATATATGTTAGTTCTCTCTACTCCTCTTTCTTCTTACTTCTTGCTGTGGAATAAATTATCAGATTAAATATTTTTTAATTGTACTTTAGGTTCTGGGGTACATGTGCAGATCATGTAGGATTGTTGCACAGGTAGATACATGGCAAGGTGGTTTGCTGCCTCCTTCCCCCAGTCACCAATATCTGGCATTTCTCCCCATGTTATCCCTCCCCAACCTCCCCACCCCTCATTGTCCCTCCCCTAGGCTCCCCCAACAGACCCCAGTGTGTGATGCTCCCCTCCCTGTGTCCATGTGTTCTCGTTGCTCAACACCTGCCTATGAGTGAGAACCTGTGGTGTTTGATTTTCTGTTCTGTGTCAGTTTGCTGAGAATGATGGTTTCCAGATTCATCCATGTCCCTACAAAGGAATTCTTTGTTTTGTATGGCTGCACAGTACTCCATGTTGTATATGTTACAAATTTTCCTTGTCCAGTCTATCATTGATGGGCATTTGGGTTGGCTCCAGGTCTTTGCTATTGTAAACAGTGCTGTAATGAACATACGTGTGCATGTGTCTTTATAATAGGAAGATTTATAATCTTTTGGGTAAATATAGAATTCAAAAGGAATGTAGGGTAGAGGAAAAATTCACAGTGTCCATTCCTTAAAACTTCAGTCCTTATTTTAAAAATAGACTATTACAAACCAATGGGTACTTTGAGGAAATTGTGTCTAATTCTTCTCATTTTGAAGACAGCAGGATGTGGAACCGATGCCCAGAAAAATAAAAAGACTTGAACAAAGTCACACAGAGAGTTACAGGCAGATGTTGTATTAGAACCCAGTGTATTAATCAGCTACTGCTGCGTAATAAACATCCATCAATCTCAGCAATGTAAAACCTCCATTATGGATTCCCAGGCACCCACCTGTGAACTAGCTGGGCCATGATGGCCACGATGCTCTTCGTGGGGCAAGAGCAGCCCCAAAGCACATTTCAAGCCTTTTCTTACATCATCAGCTAACTTCCCATTGCCCAACGCAAATCACAAGGCCAAGCCCCTCAGTAATGGCGTCAGGGAGTATGCCACATTTGAGGAGGATGACTCAGCCCAGGGTGTTCTCATGGGAGTGATGGGAGATAGAGAGAGAACATAAATGCCTGCAGTGCAGGCAGGTAACATGTGCAGGTGAAGTGGGCCAAGACAAAAGGCAATAAGGAGAGATTGGGTATATGGAACTGTGAGAACATGCCTTCAACTCCAGCTGATTGTTGCTAGGTTGTATCTTTCAAGAGATTCTAATGTGCGGATCTCTATACAGAAAGCTTTCTGTGTCTTAAATCACTGAGCAGGACAACAGAACAAGCCGATAGGCCACATTTCCTCGAGCCCTGCTCTTCACCACACTGCCTGTCCCTAAGGTTTCCTCTGGACTTTCTGTGACTGAGAATTTCAGTGTGAGTCCCAGGAAATACTCAGAACAGTCAGATGATCACAGATCATGACAACAGGTGCGATGACAGCCCTGCCATGTTCTGAGTTGACAGTACGTAGCAGGTGTCCTAAGATTATGTGGAAGCTGAGTGGTTTTAGGGACGTGAGAGAAGGAGAAGTCTTACAAACCTAATTCTTAGTGGCAAGTGCCTTTCTTTCATCAGGGCTCCAAGCTACAGCCATCTGCACAAGCAGTAATCTGCACATTTTTATCCCTTCTATCTTCCCAGGTTATCAAATATTTATTGTCTAAGCTAAGTCGACAAAGCTTCTTCCAACATCTGGAAATTTTAATATCTGAGACTGTTTGGGGGAACTTCATTGTAGTCTTCTGCTGACAAGTAAAAAAATAATAACAGCATTAAGATGATGGTGATAACAATAACAATAAGAGAATAATAATGAGTCACCATATAATGAACCCTTGCTCTACGCCAGGCACTGTGATAAGCTCCTTACGTGTACTAAGATGCTGGATTTTAATTATCCTATAATATAAATATTGTTCTCCACTTTACAGAATAAGAAACTGAGACACAGAAAGGGGAAATAATCTGACTAATATTATTCAGTAAGTAAAGACATTCATTTTTCCCAATAAATAACCCTTACTAAGCAAGTGACACAGCCTTCAGAAAAATTCAGATAACATCCAAAATTGCCTTTATGAGTCACAAAGACAGTTATTTATTAAATCTCTACTCCATGGTCAACATATTTTATTGAATTCTCACAACAGCACCATGGGGTGTAACTAATCCCCATTTTCTCCATAGGAAATTAAGGCTCAGAGATTTGCAATCATTTCCCCCACTATCTAGATATAATTTGGAAGAAGAGGCTTTGGAACCCACATCGGTCTGGCTCCACTGGAAGACAGAGCCTCCGATTTAGAAATGAGGCTGAGATATTATGATATATGTATATATTGATTTTTGCTCGCAGTTCCTGGCTCATAACTCACAGTCTTTTGTTATGATGTTGGGGCACTTTGGGCCTCAGAAAACAGAATCTCTCTCTCTTTGACCTTCCCCTGCCTGCCTTTCAACAGCCCAAAGCAAGACCCTAATCTTCCCCTGCCTTTCTGATTGAGACTTTCACTCCACAGAGTCCTGCCTCGTACCCTGGAAGAAAGAATGCTGCACAGAGAGGCCCAGTCACATTTTGACATGGTTGTCCATGCTTCAATCATGGCTATGCAAGAAGTCTCCATAAAGGGTCCAAGAAGACAGGTTCAGGAAGGTTTTGGAGAGCTGAACACATGGAGGTTCCTGGAGGGTGGCGGGCCAGAGAGGGCATCGAAGCTCTGCACCCTTCCCCCATACCTCACCCTGTGCATCTCTTATCTGTATCCTTTGTAATATCCTTTATAATAAACCAGTAAATAAGTGCTTCCTTGAGTTCTGTGAGAGACTCCAGCTAATTAACTGAACCCAAAGAGGGAGTCGTGGGAACCCCAACTTGAAGCTTATTGGTCAGAAGTTCGGAGGCCTGGACTTGTGACTGGTGTCTGAAGCGGGAGGAGGGTAGGGAAGCAGTCTGATGGGACCGAGCCCTCACCCTGTGGGATCTGACGCCATCTCTAGGTGGACAGTGTCAAAATTAAATTAGAGGATACCCAACTGGTGTCTGCTGCAGAACTGATTGCTTATTTGTTGGTGGGGAGAAACCCTTCACATTTGGTCACAGAATTCTTCTGTCTGTATTGATTGTTGTGTTGAGTAAGAGAATATACAAACACACTTTGAGTTTATGGGTCTTTTTCACTCACAGGGGCTCACAAATTCTTACCTACCTTCCTTCCCTCTCAGGCCTTCACTACCATCAAACTCTCAAACTCATCACAGCCTCCCCAGAGCCTAAACCAGAGATGCTGAAAGTCAGATCCTGCCTTCTTCGTGGCCTTTTTATCTCACCAAGTGTGGTGCCTGCTCCTTCACGTGCTTGGAGAAGGCTATGACCGGAAGTGCTCTCTGCCCTCTTGTCTTCTTGCCATCCTCAACTTCACTTTGGCAACCACATCCAACTCGCCTTTTAATGCCCCAGTAAGGTCCATCTCATAAAACCATGGGCTTCTAGAAACTTGGGTAGCATCATGAAACTTACAGATGACCTACTCTACCCTTTTTTTTTTCTTTGAAATGGAGTCTCGCTCTGTCTCCAGGCTGGAGTGCAGTGGCACGATCTCAGCTCACTGCAACCTCCGCCGCTCGCTGGTTCAAGCGATTCTGCTGCCTCAGCCTCCCGAGTAGCTGGGACTACAGGTGTGTACTACCATGCCCAGCTAATTTAGTAGAGATGGGGTTTCACCATGTTGGCCAGGATGGTCTCAATCTCTTGACCTTGTGATCCTCCCGCCTTGGCCTCCCAAAGTGCTGGGATTATACGCATGAGCCACCACGCCCAGCCAGACCTGGCTTTTGAGGTCACATCTCTCTGTCCATCCCCAAAGCCCATGTTTTATAACACCTCACCCATTTCCTTTCTTTAGACAGAAAACCTGTGTATTCAGCCACCTCAGGGCCTAGGACTAGGAAAGATAAGTCTTTCCTAGCACACAGGAATAATAATAATGGCTAACCTGCAAATGAAAACCTCCCAAATGCCAAAACGCTGTGCTAATTTTTAATGAGAATTATTTAATGTCAGATGTGGGAACTGTTATCATCTCCTGTCTAGAGAGGAATCTGAAATTAAAGTGGTCAAGTGAGATGCCAAGTCATACGGTTGTGACTACTAAGCAGAGACAGAACTTGAACCCCAGCAGAGTATCATGGACGGGGACCCACGCTCCTAACCAGCACATGCTGCCACCTATGGTGATAATGTAGCTATGTGGTGCTGGGGAAAGCTGTTTATGGAGAAGATGGACAGAATCTGTCTCCCTGAGACTCGTCAATGGTGACTCACTCTAACACATCAGTAAAAAAGTGTAGTTATCACTGATAAGCATGCCTTCTCTAACAAGGAGTATATCACCAGAGCAGGAGAGACCAGGAAAGGGAAGGAGTTAGGGAAGGAGGAGCCACATGGGGTGTGCTAGTTACTGAACTAGCCACCATTGAGAACAATCAATTCCTCCATCTTGCTATCCTCTATGGGCTATCCTCTACGAATGCATCTCAGGATGCATTCTTAGAGGTCTAAAGGTCTACCTGGAGGTGGGAGAGGAGTAGGGAAGAAGAAATTACCCCTTGACTCCTACATCCCATGGGTTAAGAGTTCATCCTGGGGTGGAGTAGGTAGAGAAAAACAACATCTCCAAGTCTCAAGGTGCCTGACGCTTCAGCTTCAACAGAGATACTCTAGGACTTGATGCAACAGGCTCACAGCACTGGACATGGGAGAGACACGGTCAGGCCGAGCCAGCATGCAGTTGGTCAAAATCCATATAGTGTTAATAGCCAGGGCCCAGTGCAAAATGAAAATGCAGGGCCCCTTGTTCAAAAATGATTACAAGCTTCAAGACGGCTATGGCAGAGCGTTCCACAAGCGTGGAGCCCTTCAATGCCAGGGCCCTATCCAACTGCACTGGCCACATAGCCATGAAGCAAGCTCTGTCACAGGGGCAACTGATCACCACAGGGGCAGCTGGGCCAGAACAAAAAGCCCTGAAGACAAGTAGACAAGTGAGGCTGAGAGCACCTGAAGTGGCTTCTGAGATGGGTTCAATGCAAGGCTTGATGAAAGGGTGAGAGGAGACAAGCTCAGAGGACAGGGTGGCGCTAGAATGTGCTGGGATTTGGAGAAATTGGTTTCTGTCATGTATACAGAGCACTTATAGAAGTTAGCACCTGTGAAAGCAGCCTCTAGGTTGCCTATGTTATATAAAAGGTTAGCAGTCCAGGTAGTAAGAGTAGAGATTATCAAAGGAGAACTAGATTACCCAGGGAGTAATCTAGTTCTCCTTTGGTAATGGGCTCAGGGAGGCCATTAGATGCTACTTGGGGACAGAGGAAATGGGAGGAGGAAAGTAGGAGTCATTCCCATTAGTTCTTCCCAAGCATCAGGTAAAATCTGGTGCCTCCTGGCTGGTAGTGGACACCTCTGTGTCCATGGAAGTTAACAAGTAAAAGCTTTGCCTGTGTGAAATAGACAAGGGGGATGGCTCTCATTTGCAGCTGGGCTAGAATATGTCTAAAGTAAGAGTTTCATTTCCTACTGGAGTACTTTCTCCATTATCCGGCTGAGCAAGGCTCTGTTGCCCTTCCACCCCTCCTCCACCTCCACCCACTTGGTACCAGGCAGCAGCAAACATATTATCTGATTGCACAAGGACCCAGCCATGGCGATTTTTCATAGCCAGGCAGCTTCTTATCTTTGAAGGGTTGGTCCTTATTTTTCGTTCTCCTCTTTCCAACCTTGCATCAGCCCCTAAGATGTGATATTCAACATTATCATCCTAATAAGATTCTGAAGTTCGCTCCAGTATGCGTTAAAGTCTTCTGGACCCACCCCAAGCTCTGATATCTTTAATTCATACCCATCACTCTTGGATAAGGTCCCAATACCCCATTTCCACATCACAGCTCCTCTGAGGCTCACCCTAGTCTCATGAATGGGAAATAGTTATCTCTAGTTCAATGAAAGTATGGCCCTCATCTTCACGGTCAGGCCTTAGCTGCTCCCAAAAGAAGACGGTCACATAGCTCTAATCCCCTCCCTCTCTATAATTCTATAACTTAGATTTAGGTTATATGCAAACTTGAGATCCTGAGGCCCAGTCAAGACAACCAGGTTGCTGGGACAGACTAGGCCCTGGCATCATCAGGCAGGTGACAGCCTTGCGGCCGGTGAGAGCCTTTTTTTTCTTTGAGACCTATATCATGTCCCAATGCCTCTCACCTCAGACCCTTTATAAGAACCTCATGTCCTTCCCTGTGTTAATGGGTCTCCTCCTCTCTGGTACCAGACCTGCCTGTTCCGCTGTAATAGAACACTCATCACTTATTTCCACCAAAGCCCGTGTGGTTCTCGTAAGGTCAGCCTCCGCCTGTTATCCCCACTGCTCATTGCTGTCCATCTGTTTGGCTACTTCAACAAGCCCTACTGCTAAAATTGGGTCTGAGATGGATGCAGACCCTATGCCTGGACTTCCCAGCTGTCCTTTCTGGAGCCAGCCAATTTCCCCAGCTACAACCGTACCTGGCCCCAGCTTGTTCCCCCTGCTTATAGAGCCTGTGCTGTCAAGATGCCAGCATGCCGATTTCCAAGCCCATCTAAGCACAGATAAGCACCTTTCTTCCTGGAATATTTGTTAATCGTGTCCAACACCAAGCACAGAAAACCAGGGAGAGAATTAATGGAGCAGGAACTCCAACGGCATCACTAGCTGTGGATTTTATTTGGCTTCATTCATTTATTCATATTTTAAAAATATTGATTGGCCAAGCTCCCTATGCCAGACACCAGAAAACAGCAGTAAACAAGAGGGAGAGGTTCTGTCTTCATCACTCTTGGAATCTGGTAGGTAGAACAGACTTTCAACAGAGTCATACAAGGAAATACACAGCAATTATATTTGTGGTGGATGCTAGGAAAATCTGCATAACCCTGGATCGTAAAACACAGAGGGATCCATCGCTGACTAGCCCTTCATTATCCTCCACTGACATAACAAGGGGATTTAAAATGAAATTCTCCCTGATTCACAGATTTTTTTGGCATTATTTCCCACTGTTCTTAACTTTAATACAGGCACAATTTTATGGTTCAAATAAAAATAAAAAGCAAACTACAACCTTCTGATCACTGCCATCAGCTCTATTAATTGCTTTGAGCTCCTTGAAAAGAGGGTGGAAAAAACAGAAGAAAACCCTCTGGATAGATAATTGCTAAGCATTCTTTGATGATTGTAGTTCACATTACAGAGGTGAGGAGAGGAGCCGGGAAGCAGAAGTCAGGCCCCTTTGGGATTTCACAGGCTGGAGACCCCATGCATTTTTCTAATTCGAATAGGATAAGCCTCAGAGGCCCTTAATGCAAGATGGGTTTTAAGTGTTTCCAAGCTTCCTGGGAAAGACAAAGCCCGCCTTCTTCATCAGAATTATTCAACTGTGGTGTAACTGCTTAGCAAGGGAATGGGGAGGGCTTGCAGGACTCTTGCTGCTCTTCCTACCCACCCTGAAGATTTGCTTCTGGCCAATACTACCCTGAGCACACCCAACTTTCTTTCTTGGCCTCTCCACATCTTGTCTACCCAACACCGGCTCCCCATGCCTCAAATCCCACACCGCAGACAATCCCCTTTCCTCAACCTGCCTGCAGAAGCACCTCTTCCCCACTCCCTTACTCACAAATTCCAATTTCCTCAATGAGACTTGCCCCTGGTAGGAGACAGGAAAGCAATCAATCCCAGGAAACTAATTTGAGCCACCGACATACCCCAAGCCTGTTTCCTTTTTAAAAAGGAGTGTCGCCTGAGTTCTGGTCTCAGGGTTGCCACTTATTATGTGTGAGCTTAAGCAAGCCTACTGCTTTTAGCAGCTGCAGGTTACTCATCAGTAAAACAGAAGAGGTAACATAGTCCAGTGGCTAAAAGTCTAGCTTCCTAAGTTTGAATCCCAGCTCTGCCACTCCCTAGCTGTGAGATCTCAGGCGATTACTAAAACTCTTCCTACCTTAATTTCCTCATCAGCAAAATGAGGATGGCAATAATATCTACTTCAGAGGGTTTTATGAGGATTTAATGATATGTAAATATATAAAGCTCTTGGGCCAGTGCTTTTGCTTTAAGCACCAAATAAGGGTTTGCTATTCGTAATAATGGTACTATTATTATTACATGCACTGAAGGATGAATGGGCTAACCAAATGTGAGAACTGTTGGAACAACGTACTTTGTACTCCAAGGGCAGGGAGAGATCTCAGAACCTGAGATCAGTGTGCGGACGTCTTAGGAGGAAAGGAGCAAGAAAACTGAAGGAATAAAAATCGTAGTCAGAGACAGATCAGCAGAGGTCAGAGATGGAACAGACCCTATGCCTCTTGAGGGTAGGACTGTGCCTATGCTATGGTCTAATGTGTGTGCCCCTCGCCAAATTCATATGTTGAAATCTTAACCCCCAAGGTGATGATATTAGAGGTGGGGTTTGGGGGAGGTGATTAGGTCATGAGAGTGGAGCCCTCCTGAATGGGATTAGTGTCCTCATAAGAGAACTTGCCCCTTCCACTCTGTGAGGACACAGCTAGAAGGCACCATCTATGAACCAGAAAGCAGATCCCACCAGACACCGAATTTGCTGGCGCCATGATCTTGGACTTCCTGGCTTCTGAAACAGTGAGAAAAAAATGTGTTGTTTAGAAGCCAACTGGTCTAGGGCATTCTGTTATAACAGGCTGAATGGACTAAGATGGTCTATTTTTTACCACTATTCCATCCACAAAGCTCAGTGGAGGGCCTGGCATATAGTTAATAGACATGAAAGAAAGGAAGGGAAGGAGGAAGAGAAAGAGGGAAAAGAGGGAGGAAAAGGAAGTGAAAGGGAGGGAGGGAGGGAAAGAGGGAGGAGGGAGGGAGGGAGGGAGTCATCTTCTGTAGTTTGGTGATGAGAGTGGGCAGTTGAAAAGGGAGGATCACTGAATTTGACAAAGTGAGTGAAACAGGAGAAGAAAGTATTTGTGAAAGGAAAGTAAATCTTGGGGCCCCAAAATCACTAAGCTAAAGGGAAAAGTTAAGCTGGAAACTGCTTAGGGCAAACCTTCCTTTCATTCTATTCAGTCAACCATCTGCTCACTGAGATAAATGCATAACTGAGTGCCTCCTTTGGAAAGGCTAATCAGAAACTCAAAAGAATGCAACTAGTTGTCTCTTATCCACCTACGACCTGGAAGCCCCCTCACCACTTCCAGTTGTCCCGCCTTTTCCAGACCAAACCAACGTTCATCACATGTTGATGGATGTCTCCTGTCTACCTAAAATGCATAAAACTAAAGTGTGCTCTGACCACATTGGGCACATGTGGTCAGCACCTCCTGAGGCTGTGACACAGGCACATATCCTCAACCTTGGCAAAATAAACTTTCTAAAAAATCTCAGACCTGTCTCAGACTTGGGGAGTTCACATCCTGGACGTGCCAGCCTCACAGGCATCAAAATCCTTCAAGATGATGGTAGGACTGAATGTGGCAAGGAAGCCCATGAGTCAGGAGCTTCAAGAATGTGGAGGAGGAACCAGGAGGTTGAGAAAACTCAGCCAGGAGAAGAGATAGAGGGTGGTGGAGCTGCTGAGAGGCACGAGCCTCAGAAGGGCTTCTACATAAGGATGCAGGAGTAAGGATGGAGCACGTGCAGACAGGAGAATGTTGTCTAGCACATGATGAAACGTGCAGCTCCCCATGGGGAGGGCAGGTAAAGCGGTGTCTTTAGGGGAAGGCAGCCCTCAGCAAAGAGCAGAAAAGCAGAGAGAGCAGTCAGGGAAGCAGGATGTGTTTCCAGTGTAACAGCCAGCACAGGACAGTCACAAGTTATATTTGTGAGCACATAAGCTCGCTTCAGTTTTCTACTGCCTATAATTTATTTTAACAAGCCTCTATTCCCAGCTGACAGTAAGAAAATTATATTTAGCCCAATGTAGTCCACACAGTCCTGTCTAGTAATTTCTCCAGTCACTTCTGCTTTAAGACTTAGTCATATCTCAGATGTAAGTATCACTATTATGATTATCAGTTATTAGAACATAAGCGGTATGAGGGCAAGGATGAACTGATTTGATTTACCACAGTATTCACAGCACCTGGAAGGGTTCCTGGCTCCTAGTAGTTGCTCGATAAATATTTGTTAAATAGATGAGTGTCCAGTTCAAAGCCCCTTCCTGGATACACACTCTGTTACCAAGCAATAGTGGTCTTCATGCTGCCCGCTGCGCCATGGCAAGGAGTGCATGACTTGACCCTGGCATGTCAGCTGCTGCATCTGTTGCAGCATATTCCATGGTTCCTGGGCCCCCAGGAGCGACTTCTGTTCAGCTTCCTGCCCTGGATAATCAAGCCACAGCAATGCCCTTCCTTTCCTGGAGATGCTAGTCCTGACTCCACCAGGAAGTACGGTGGGATGGTGAGCCACAGCCCTGTCCCTACTAAATTTCATGGCTCATCCAGGCTCTTATAGATTACTGTATCACTTATCTGTTGCCACAACAGTGTTGCAGAACAAATCACCTCCAAACTCGGTGGCTTACAATAACGAGAGTTTATACCACCCAGTTCTGCAGGCCAGAGAGGTGGCCTTGCCTCAGGTTGTAGGTCACGTGTGTTTCACTTTCCTGGAAAGGCAGGCTCTCCAGCCAACTCAGCTCTTCTCAGGGCGATGGCAGAAGGAGTGAGTGGAAACACACATGTGCGCATGCACACGATGGTTCTCCAGGCTCAGAATTCTGCCCGTTACTCTCACCCACATCCCACTGGCTAAGGCAAATTGCATGGCCATGCCCACATCAATGGGGTATGGAAAGAGACCCCTCCCCAGCAGGAATAACCCCAAAGTCTCCTGACAAAGGGCACGGATATAGAAGAGGTGAAATATTGGGCACGATTGTGCAGCTGACAGCAGCAACCCTGTCAGTCCACCTGGCGGGGACTCAGGTGTCCCTGGGCACTGATCTCTCTCTCAACCTCTCTGTCCACCACCTTCTCCATGGTTGCTGGGTCCCGTTCCTTCAGGATGTCTGTGTGAGCCACTAGCTTGCATTTAGGATCTTGGCAGGAAGCAGACACTCTGGTCAACTTTGGAATGTCTGCCCTTCATGGGGAAGCATGGGGCCCCCAACCCCTTTCCTGTCAAAGTGGGAAGGGGTTGCATTGACCTCCCTCCAACAGCATCCCCTCTCTGCCTGAAAAATTGCTTCACTGGTGCTCTGGGGAAATGAGACAGAACCAGCCATTCTGGGTTTCCTGGTGGCCTCTGTTTGACACTCCACAGGGTCTCGTTTTAGGTTAGTCTCAGGGAAACTGGCATCTTCCTTGTTGGTGACCTAAATAAAAATGAAGGAAAAAAATACAACTCACAGTTCAAATGACTGTCACACTTCTTTGCCCTAGGTACCTAGGTTTCAGTGAAGAAAGAGAAAGGATTGAGGATGGCAAGAGAAAGCATAGAGATGAAAACATCGGTGGGGTAAATAATACTCTCCCACAGAGTTAAAGGGGACTTAAGTAAGAAAACGTGGGTGTTCAGTAAATATTTGTTTGATTTTCTTAAACTTTTAATTTGTTCTACCTTCACTAAAAAGAGCTCTGGCCAAAAACACCACTGGGCAACTTTAGAGAAAAATAGCAGAAGCAGGGAGTGTGGTCTGAGAATGATAACTTGCCAGTAGATAGGGGAAATTTAGCCAAAGGGAAAAAATAGCATTATTTATCTTAGACTTCTATAAGCACCAACCTGGCCCAGGCACAATTTTTCAAGTCACACACACCCCACATGAAGAAACCCTATTATTATCCAAAGCAAGTAAATGTACTAAGCGGATTTCTCACTGAAAGGAAATGGCATGAAAGGAAGAAAAAGCAATGATGCCTAGAAATTTTGGTTAATAAAAGCACAAAGCTGGCTAACTTTTGGTCTTCCATGTCTATATCAAAATTATGACAAATAGTACACGTTAGGTGGGCCGTGGGCATAAACAGTCCTTTGCCTTTTATATAAAAAGATAAAGTCCTAACCCACAAGCAGCGTTTCCTACTACTAGAACCCAAGCCCACCCTATCAGGCACAGAGTCCTGGGAAGAGACCATTTGAAGAAACTGAAATGTCACATGCCTCATGCTCAAGGTGAGGGGAAGCACTGGGATGTCCAGAGCATTTCAGGAAATGGAAACAGCTATACAAAGGCACTGAGGTAAGGGTGACACAGAGCAGTCAGGAAACCAAAAGGCCAGGATGCCTGGAACACTGTCAGCGGGATGGTTAGTGCCAGGAGGTGCGACTGGGGGAACATCAATGGCTGGACCATGCTGTGCCTTGGAGGACACATTACTTACTACTTACTTGATTGATGCCACCAGCTTTCAGCTCATTTTAACTCATCTGCTAAGCAGTTATGACTGGCATACACAGAGCCCAATCAATAATGAGATCTTTCCCAATTCATGTTACTAGACTCTCTTCCTTTTGTTTTCTTTACTTACATCCTAAGCAGTCTCTAAAGCAATGCTTTGAAAAAAATATATTTACCACAATCTGTTGGCCATGAAATAGATTCTTAACAAAAGCACAGATTTCTTTTCTTAATCCTGTTCGACAACGGAGGGATTAAGGTCTATCCCAAAGACTAGCTTTTCACCAAATCTATTTTCCTTTTATCCTGGGACAACAGCTAGACTATATTTCTCAGCCTTCTTTACAGTTAGTTGGAGCCATATGACTGAGTACTGCCAACGGGATGCAGGCAGAAGGGATGTACGTCCTATCCAGTCCTAGCCCATAAAGACTTCTCTCTATTCCCCTGTCTGCTGGCTGGACCTCAGTGTCTGGGGACACCTTGGAAGTCAGCTACTGGACGTGGCAAAACCACCATCGGCCTGGGTCCCTGAATGACTGAGTGGAGCAGAGCTCATTCCTATCCATGCCCTACCTTTGATTTGACTTCATATGAGGATGAAAGAAACTTTTATTGAATAAGCCATTGGAGTACACATATTATATCAACTAATGGTACCTTAACTATATCTGGAATTTGACCTATTTCCTAAACGACAGTTTGGGTTAACTTTTCCCTATTTGGAATTACAGAAAGCAAGACTCATGATCTTTAAAATCCTCTCTTGAAGAGAAGGTAAAGCACTATACTTGTTGGAACAGCAGAAGCATAGTTATTCAAGCTGAAGTCATGGCAATCTGGCTCTCCCTTCTGGAATCTGCAGTTAATAATGCCTTGGAGATATTGCAGATTTAGTTCCAGACCACTGCAATAAGCAAATATAATAAAGTGAGGTACACAAGTTTTTTGTTTCCTAATGCATATAAAATTTATGTTTATATTATACTGTAGTCTATTAGGTGTGCAATAACATCTGAGAAAACAGCATACATATCTTAATTTAAAAATACTTTATTGCATGACAAAGATCTAATATCCAGAATCTATAAGGAACTTAAACAAATTTACAAAAAAAACACTAAAGAACCCCATCAAAAATTGGGCAAAGGATATGAACAGACACTTCTCAAAATAAGGCATTTAAAGGGCCAAGAAACACGAAAAAAAGCTCAACATCACCGATCATTAGAGAAAAGCAAATCAAAACCACAATGAGATACCATCTCATGCCAGTCAGAATGGTGATTATTAAAAAGGCAAGAAACAATAGATGCTGATGAGGCTGTGGAGAAACAGGAATGCTTTTACACTGTTGGTCGGAAGATAAATTAGTTCAATCGTTGTGGAAGAAAGTATGGCAATTCCTCAAAGATCTAAAACCAGAAATATCATTTGACCCAGCAATCTCATTACTGGGTATATATCCAAAGGCATATAAATCATTCTACTTTAAAGACACATGAACACATATGTTTATTGCAGCACTATTTACAATAACAAAGACATGGAACCAACCCAAATGCCCATCAATGATAGACTGGATAAAGAAAATGTGGTACATATACACTGCAGAATACTATGCAGCCACAAAAAGGAATGAGATCATGTTTTTTGCAGGGACATGGATGAAGCTGGAAGCCATCATCCTTAGCAAACTAACACAGGAAGAGAAAAGCAAACACCACATGTTTTCACTCATAAGTGGGAGGTGACCAGTGAGAACACATGGACACAGGGAAGGGAACAACACACACTGGGGCCTGTGGCAGGTGAGGAGCAAGGGAAGGGAACCTAGATGACAGGTTAATAGGTGCAGCAAACCACCATGGCACATGTATACCCATATAACAAACATGCATTTTCTGTACACGTATCCCAGAACTTAAAGTTAAATTTTTTAAAAAAGTCAGAAACTGAAAACTACAACCTCATGTAAAGCGATGATTGGTACAGAACCTTGTTTTTGCTTAAAGAAGAATAAACAAGTAGAGTGGAAGTATCTGAAGACAAACCTGAATAAATATGGGGAAAATGTGATAATGGTGGTATTTCAGATCAGTGGGGAAAGATATAGGTTATTCAATAAATTGTGTTTTGGAAGAAAAAAAAATACTTTATTGCAAAAACTGCAAATGATTGCCTTCAGGGAGTCATTACCTTTTTTGCCTCGATGTTGACTGACTGATCAGAGTAGTGGTTGAAAGCTGGGGTGGCTGTGGCAATTTCTTAAAATAAGACAACAATAAAGCTTGTCATATCAGTTGACTTTTGTAAAAAAAAAAAAAAAAAAAAAAAAATAGTTCTCTGTAGTATGCAATGCTGTTCGATAGCATTTTACTCACAAGAGAACTTTTTTCCAAACTGGAGTCAATCCTCTCAAACCCTGCCACTGCTTTATTAACTAAGTTTATACAATATTCTAAGTTACTGTTGTCAACTCAACAATGTTCACACATCTTCACCAGAAGTGCATTCCATCTCAAGAAACCAATTTCTTTACTCATCCATAAGAAGCAACTCCAAATTTGTAAGGTTTTGTCATGAGATTGCAGCATTTCAGTCACATCTTCAGGCTCCACTTCTAATTCTATTCTTTACTATGTCCAATACATCTGCAGTTACTTCTTCCATTGAAGTCTTGAAACTCTCAAAGTCATCCATGAGGGTTGGAATCGAGTTCTTCCACATTCCTATTAACATTGATATTCTGACCTCCTCCCATGAATCATGAATGCTTTTAAAGAATGGTGAATCCTTTCCAGAAAATTTTCAATTTACTTTGTCCAGATCCATCAGAGGAATTGCTGCCTATGGAAACCATAGCCATAGAAAATGCATTTTTTAAATAATAAGACTTGAAAGTCAGAATTACTTGCTGATCTACAGGCTGCAGAATGGACATTGGCCTGAAAACAACATTAATCTCTTTATGAGTCTCCAACAGAGCTCTTGGGTGATGAGGTGCATTATTAATGAGCAGCAATATTTTGAAAAGAATCTTTTATTCAGAGAATCAGGTCTCAAGAGTGGGCTTAAAATATTCATAAACCATGCTGTAAACAGATGTGCTATCATCCAGGCCTTGTTGTTCTATTTCTAGAGCACAGGAATAATAGATTTAGCATAATTCTTAAGGGTTCTAGGACTTTCAGAATGGTAAATGAGCATTGGCTTTAAAGTCACCAGCTGTATTAGCTACTAACAAGAGAATCAGCTTGTCATTTGAAGATTTGAAGCCAAGCATTGGCTTCTCCTCTCTAGCTATGAAAGTTCTAGATGGCATTTTCTTCCAATAGAAGGCTGTTTCATCAACTATACATGGAAAATCTATTGTTTATTGTGGCTGCCTTAATTATCTTAAATAGATCTTCCGGGTAACTTTCTACAGCTTCTACATCAGCACTAGCCTTACAATTATGATGTTATGCACACAACTTCTTTACTTAAACTGCATGAACCAACCTCTGCTAGCTTCATACTTTTGTTCTGCAGCTTTCTAACCTCTCTATGAACATACCTCAAAGTAATAAAAGCCATACATGACAGACCCACAGCTAGTATCATACTGAATTAAAAAAACTGAAAGCTTTTCCTCTACTGTCTGGAACATGACAAGAACGCCCACTTTCACCACTGTTATTCAACACAGCACTGAAGTCCTACCTAGAGCAATAAGACTAGAGAAAGAAATAAAGATCACCCAAATTGGAAAGGGAGAAATCATATTATCCTTGTCTGCAGATGACACAATCTTACATTTGGAAAAACCTAAAAATTCCACAAGAAAACTATTAGAACTGATAAACAAATTTAGTTAAGTTGCAGGATACAAAATCAACATATGAAAAGCAGTAGCATTTCCATATGTCAATAGTGAACAATCTGAAAAAGAAATTTAAAAAGTAATCCCATTTATAATAGTCACAAATAAAATTAAATACCTAGGAATTAACCAAAAAAATGAAAGATCTCTATAATGAAAACTATAAAACACTGATGAAAGAAATTGAAGAGGACACCAAAGAAATGGAAAGATAGTCCATGTTCATAGATTAGAAGAATCAGTATTGTTAAAATGTCCATACTACCCAAAGCAATCTACACATTCAATGCAATCCCTATCAAAATACCTATGACATTCTTCTCAGAAATAGAAAAAAAAAATCCTAGAATTTATATGGAACCACAAAAGACCAGAATAGACAAAACTAACCTAAGCCAAAAGAACAAAACTGGAGGGATCACATCACCTGACTTTAAATTATACTGCAGATGTATAGTAACTAAAATAGCATGATACTGGCATAAAAACAGACACCTAGACCAATGGAACAGAACAGAGAACCTAGAAACAAATCCATCCACCTGCAGTAAACTTTTTGACAATGTTGTCAAGAACATACACTGGAGAAGACAAACTCTTCAATAAATGATGCTGGAAAAAATAGATACGTACATGGAGAAGAATGAATCTAGACTCCTATCTCTCACTATATACAAAAATCAAATCAAAATGTATTAAAGACTTATTAAAATCTAAGACCTCAAACTATGAAACTACTACAAGAAAACATTAAGCCACCTATGGTGGCTCACGCCTGTAATCTCAGCACGTTGGGAGGCTGAGGCGGGTGGATCACCTGAGGTCAGAAGTTTGAGACCAGCCTGGATAACATGGTGAAAACCCATCTCTACTAAAAACACAAAAAGTTAGCCGGGCATGGTGGTGGGCGCCTGTAATCCCAGCTACTTGGGAAGCTGAAGCAGAAGAATTGCTTCAACCCGAGAGGCAGAGGTTGCAGTGAGCCAAGATCACGCCATTGCACTCCAACCTGGGTGACAGAGTGAGACTCTGTCTCAAAAAAAAATTAATTAAAAGGATCCATCAGAGAAACTCTCCAGAACACTGATCTGGGCAAAAATTTCTTGAATAATACCTCACAAGCACGTGCAACCAACACAAAAATGGATAAATGGGATTACAACAAGTTAAAAAGCTTTTGAACAGCAAAGGAAACAATCAACAAAGTGAAGAAACAACCGACAGAATGCGGAAAAAAAAATTGCAAACTATTCATCTAATGAAGGATTAATAACCAGAATATATTAAGAGCTCAAACAACTCTATAGAAAAGAATCTAATAATCCAGTTAAAAATGGGCAAAAGATTTGAACAAACATTTCTTAAAAGAAGACATAGAAATGGCAAACAGGCATATGAAAAAGTGCTCAACATCACTGATCATCAAGGAAATGCAAATCAAAACTACAATGAGATATGATCTCACCCTGATTAAAATGGCTTATATTCAAAAGACAGGTAATAACAAATGGTGGTGAGGATAAAGAGAAAAGGGAACTCTCATACACTGTTAGCAGGAATATAAATTAATACAACCACTATGAAGAACAGTCTGGAGATTACTCAAAAAACTAAAACTAGAGGTACAATATGATCCAGCAATCCCACTGCTGGGTATATACCTAAAAGAAAGGAAATCTGTATACTGAAGAGATATCTGCACGCCCATATTTTATCCAGCACTGTTCATAATAGCCAAAATTTGGAAGCAATCTAAGTCTCCACCAAGAGATGAATGGACAAAGAAAATATGGTACTTTTACACAATGGAGTACCATTCAACCATAAAACAAATAAAATCCTGTCATCTGCAGCAACATGGTCATTAGGTTAAGTGAAATAAGGCACAGAAAGACAAACACCACATGTTCTCATTTGCAGAATCTAAAAATCAAAACAATTGAGCTCATGGAGACAGGGAATAGAAGGATGGTTACCAGAGGCTGGGAAGGGTAGTGGAAGGGTTGGAGTAAGCTGGGGATAGTTAATGGGTACAAAAAAAAAAAATAGTTAGAAAGAATGAATAAGACCTAGTGTTTGATAGCACAACAGGGTGACTACAGTTAATAATAATTTGATTGTACATTTTAAAATAACTAAAAGAGTATAATTGGGTTGTTTGTAACACAAAGGATAAATGCTTGAGGGACTGGATACCCCATTTAACATGATGTGATGATTACACATTGCATTCCTGTATCAAATCATCTCATGTACCCCATAAATACATACACCAACTATGTACCCACAAAAATTAAAAATTAAATCCCTGGCACGGAGTAAAAATTCAACAAATGGTCACCATTGTGGCCTTAGAGTCAATGGATACCCTTTGACCTGTTTATCATCTCATGATTTCGTATGTACAGTTTTCATCCTTGTTTTGTGTTTCGATTCAGCTAGCTACCTCAGTGTAGGCAGCTGGTTTCCTATACACTCTACACTTCTTATGACCTTGAGTCCCTAGGGAAAACCTCTAGAGCTGTGCTATCCGGTATGGTAGCTGCTAGCCTCATGGGGTTATTTAATTTTCCATTTAAATTAATTAAAATAAAATTAGAAATTCAGCTCCTCAACTGCACTAGCCACGTTTCAAGCTCTCAGTAACCTGATGTGGCCAGTAGCCACCATATTAGATAGCACAGATAGACAGCATTTCCCCCATTATGGAAAGTTCTATTAGACAACACTGGGCTAAAAAGGATTATATAGAACTATGAGCTATTTTCCAGCATTTCCAAAGGCCTAATGAAAACTCTATATTTACTCACAATGAGACGTGCCCAGGTTAGCTAAAACACCCAGGGTACTACTTTCAGCTGGAACTATAACAGGCTGTGCTGTGAGAACTCTGGTTCATATCCTCCATGGCTAGTGATCAAATAGGTGGACTGGGAACGAGCCAGGGATCTAGGCTTTGCGTCTGGACCTGGAGAGCTGGCTGTACAGCAAGTACAGCAGCTAGTGGGCAGTGGGCTGGACCTCTGGCTGCAATCCCAGTCCCCGGTATCCTTGTGGTAGAGAGTGTGGAGGAGTCAGGAGCTATAAAGCCCAAGTATGGAAAAGCCAAAGAGGTAGGAGGTGAGATGTGGTGACTGGGGACCAAACCAGGTGTCAGGGATGTGGGAGGGAAGCCAGCACTGGACCCAAGCAGAAGCTGGAACTTGTGAAGACGACTATGTAAGAGCAGCTCAGCTTCCTGACCCTGTGTATGTTACACAGGCTCCTAAAGGTAGTGGGCAATGGATCTATATATTGCTTGTCAACAAAAATGCGCCTCTAAGAAGTTGTGTTTTTGACTCATAAAAGCAGAGGAACAAGTTAAGTATTATTTTATACATGCAGTTTACTTGTCAGATGTGACCGATATTGCCAGGAGCCCATGAGATCTAGTCTCCTTTTTTCTTACTGAGAGAATCCCAGCTTTGTCTAGTCCGTAGTCATATGCCTAGCTAAAAATACTTCCCAAACTCCTCTGCAACTAGGAGTGGCCATGGAACCCACTTCTAGACAATGAGATTTAAGAGTAGGGCTTCTGAGAAAGCTGTAATTTTCCTCATCTAAAAAGGTCAACTTAACTGGATCACTCTCTTTTTTTTCGTTACTTGTTTCCAGTGTTTTCTGCCTGAAATTCACATGTGAAGTCCAACTGTGCAGCAGATACCTTGAGGCTGAAATCATAACCTAACAAGGGCAAATCAGGGTGCTGGATGGAACATGGGTTCTTATTGACTTTGTACATACTCTAAACCACTAACTCTGGACTTCTTATTGCATGCAAAAAAGCAAACCTCTATTTGTTGTGTTAAGATATAGTGAATCCCAAGTTTCTCTTCAAAGAATCAGCCTGTCAGTATGTTCAGCTGTCTTATTCTTTAATTCTCCATTTTAAAGTTTAACTTCCTTGTAGTTTCAGTAAACAACCTTTTCCACCAGTTCTAATCAGTACTTCCCATCTGTTCCTCTGGTCCCCTGCTCCATCCTGACTCATTCCACTCACCTGCTCCAGTCACCTGCTTTGACCCCTGGTTACCTGCTCTGACCTGCCTATAACCATCCTTCCCACCAAACTACCCACCCTGCCACTCTGGCTTGTAACCCTGCTCCCTTTAAAATAGCCAATCAGAATTAGACTAGACTGTGCTGTCTAACCCTAGCCATTAGGGGAAAGACACAGCAGTAGGGGTGACCTCTGTCAGGCATAAGTACTCCTTCCCCTCCTTGTCCAGGTGTGCGCTCGCCATTCTTCCATCTGTGAACCTCACCCTTCTATAGAAGCAAATTGCCTTGCTGAGGAAATTTATATTCAAGTGCTACTTCTTTTGCAGCACCAAAAATTTTACTTATAACAGTTGAGGCCAAAGAAATAATGGTTCTTAACATGCTATCATATATCAAAATGTGCACCTTATGGAGGCAATACCATCAAAAGGAACCTTTGACAGGAAACAGATACTGCTTTTCTCTGCTTTGTGAGCTCACATATCAGATTCTGAAATCAGACTACAGAGTTTGAATACTGGTTCTTCAGGGGCCACTGTCCTATACCAATTTTTGGTGTATATCAAAAAGGCAACTCCTCTAGGCAGTTATACAGGTCCAGCGGGCCCAAGCTTGGTGAAAAGGTCATATCTTTTAATGAATTTGATAAAGGTTTTGTTCCTCCCAGCAAACTCAGCCTCATACTAGCATCTATGACTTGTTAACCAGAGGGCTGGCTGGATTTCAGACTCTTGGGCCAGGCGTCATTGAGCTGTGAAAAACATGCAAAGTCATACCTGGTGGTCATGGGCTCAACCACCTCCCACTTGTGAAGCTTGGGCCAAATTAACAAATTTCCCTTTGCCTCAATTTTCTTATCTAAAAGATGAAGCTAATAATAACATGCTATCTTGACATGCTATCATACGCAGTGGGCACATATATATATCAAAATACGTACTTTGTGGAGGGAACAAAGTGAAAAGAGACTGGGCTGTGCACGGTGGCTCATGCCTGTCATCCTAGCACTTTAGGAGGCCAAGGAGGGCAGATCATCTGAGGTCAGGAGTTCAAGACTAGCCTGGCCAACTTGACGAAACACCGTCTCTACTAAAACTACAAAAATTAGCTGGGGGTGGTGGGACACACCTGTAATCCCAGCTACTCAGGAGGCTGAGGCAAGAGAATTGCTTGAATGGAGGTGGAGGATGCAATAAGCCGAGATTGTGCCACTGCACTCCAGCCTGGGTGACAGAGCGAGACTCTGTCTCAAAAAAGACAAAAAAAAAGAAAGAGAGAGAGAGAGATTTTGGCAGGGGATCTCACTGGATCATACATTAGGGAACAGGTTTGAAGGCTCCTTTTAATCAATGAGTTTAAGCCTCAATTCCTCGACTTCCTCCCTTTCAGAGTTATTTTGCATATTAAATGAGATACATAAATGTATCTATGTCTACAATACAGAAATCATACTACCTACTGCTGTTAACAGTGCAATGGCCATTATCATAATTATTACCATCATCATCACCATCATTTTCCTTCCCTCATAATTTGTTTACAAAACCTTGAAATGTTGACCAGCAAATAAGGACACAATTATTCTTAAATTTAGAATACAATTGAATGATGGCTCACGGCTCTACCTCCACCCATGTTCACGAGCTCCTCATCTCTCTCAACTAAATCCTAAAGCACTGCTTTGATTCCAAGCATCAGTCTGTCATCTCTGCAGCAGCATCAACCCAGAAAATTTTTAATTGCCAATAGTTCTGTTGAGCCAGCTGAAGAATGAGAACTACTTGTACAATAGCTGTCTCAGTTTATTGTCACATCAGCACAAATAGATTTTCTCCAAGTGAGAAGAAGAAGCAGAGAGTGCTCTGGACCATCCTAAAGAAGGAATAAAGGGCTGTGTTGAGTCTGGGAGCTCAGGTCAGGGTTTTGTTGGTGAGGAATCAATAAGGCAGGACCAGTGGCTAGAGATTCCTGCTCCGGTTTAGAGCTGGGACAACAGCTTGATAATGTGGATCCCACCAAGTGGTGGATCCAAGGGCAAACAGCGATGTGATTCTTCCTTTTCTCCCCTCACACTCAGCCATAAGCATAGGTGTGAAAACAGATGAAGAGCATCACTGACAAGACGCTCACTTAGGAAGAGCACCAGCAGCATTGGGGTGGAAGAAGAGCCTGGGAGATGCACGTAACAAAGGAGCCCTGGTCTCCTCGACCAAGTGCCCCCACCCCAGACGTGGCTGGTGCCAGGTCTTCAGAGGAAGGGAGTTGTCCCTCGGAAGGGAGCAGGGACAGAGTGAAGAATGAGGTTGGAAGAAGAGTGAGGAGCCAGGAGGATGGAGATAAACTGAGATGAACTCAGCAGTGAAATTCCACAGTAGCAAAATGGCAAATCTACATCAGAGAGCCGTAATTCCTGCAATGCCTGTCAATGATGCCTCAACGTCTTCCCCTCAAATTGCCAACCAAATTTCCATTGCTCACTGATGCCTGGTGTAAGTGGATTCACCTGAGTGGGACACAAAGAGAAGATGAGATTCACAGCTACGTCCTCACTTTGCTCAATAGAGGCATCACAGGATGCCTGATCAGTCCAGAGATAGTGAGCCCCTGGGACTCTGCAGAAACCCAGGGGATGGGCTCTGGACTTCCTTAGGGATTGTCAGGGTTTTGAGTCATTTACATCTTTGAAGGGCAACGGTTCCCAGTGGAGCTCTGGGTTACGCATCCAGGGCCAGCTGGATGGGAATTTGCACATTTCATCTTCTGCAAAGCCTATTTGGAAGGAGGGTGGGATGCCTCCAAAATGGAGACTCCGAAGATATCCATGCAGATCACAGCTCTGCACTTACAGGCTGCTTGGCCTTGAGCAAGCTCCCTGACCTCTTGGAGTGTCATCTTCATCTAGCATGGTGCCTGGTTCCTAATTGCCCTCAACCACTCTTCAATGACTGTGCAAATAAGTCTGGTGCTGAAGGCAGTCTTTATGCAGAGATAGCTCCACAGACCCAGCCTGAGGGAAAGCTGTGTCTTCGGGGAGCAAAGAAGAGCAGGGTCCCCTGGGTCTCTGCCCCAGGTCGTCTAGGGTGGTCTGCATTTCTCCCCAAATATATAGCTATATGTTATACCATGTAAAGGTGTGGAGTAGAGGCAGGGATAATATTGAAAACACTTAACAACAGGTACAGTCAGAATGGACACCATCTGCCATGGTGTGCATCAGCCATGTGTATAAGGTATTCATGCGTGCAGGAAATACTATCTCCATAGGCAGCACATTGTGATCACCAGAATATCAACTCATGGTCTTTGAAGGAACTTGCATGCTGGTCCCTGCTTTACGGCCTCACTTAAAACCATGCAGTGTTGGAAATAGCCCTTCTCTCCATGAGCCTCAAAATCCTCATCTGTAAAGTGAGTAGAGAATGCCCAGTGGAGCTGACGTCAGGGTGAGGGAAGCAGGGCAGGGTAGAGTCAAATGAGGGAGCAATTTCAGGAGTCCGAGCCTCAGCCCCATCCCTAGGGAAGCTTTGGGGCAAAAACAACACCTCAGACTCTGATGGAGTTTGTCTGGAGACCGAGGAGCTGGGTCTTTTGCACCCACACTGGTCAATTAGTGACTACAAGGTGTTCCCATTGTGGCATGGACTACCAGGCATGGTGACTCTGCCTATGTTCTAAGAGACTCCAATACCTGAGAAGAGTCCTCTGACCATGGCAGTGCAGGTGAGAGCCACAGCAGCAAAACAGTATCTGGGCTGGGTGCACAGAGTGGCTTACAGGGATGAAAGGGGAGGACCACACTACCTGGACCTCTTATGGGAATCAAATTAAACAGTATTAATGCACGTCGGGGGGTTTTCACCTTCTCATCTCTGGGTGCAGTAATGCTGACAACCACTTACATATCTCTCACCGTAAGCCAGGCACTATTCCAAATGCTTCATGTGGATTCGCTCATTTTGTTCTCACCTCCAGATGTGAAAACTGGGGCACAAAAAGGGAAAGTAACTTGCTCTAGGTCACACCGCCAATAGGTGGCAAAATGGGTACTTATGCCTAGAAAATCTAGGTCCACAGCCCCTGCTCTTAAACACCATGATACGCTGCATTCAGGTGTGGCCAGGGCCACACTCCCTCATGTGCTGTCCCATATGGCATCTGCCTGCCACGTGTGGCTACATAAGTGTCAATTCAAAGATGTTTTAAAAGTTAATGAAACTAAAAAGGCAGTCTTTCATTTGAACTAGGCATCTCTAAAATCTCTCATGTAGAAAGTGGCTACCATGTCATATTGGACAGTATACACACAGAATATTTCCAATAGAAAGTTCTATTGGACATTAAATACATATATAATGTATTTTTTTGAGATGGAGTTTCATTCTGTTGCCCAGGCTGGAATGCAATGGTGTAATCTCGGCTCACTGCAACCTCCAGCTCCCAGGTTCAAGCAATGCTCCTGCCTCGGCCTCTCGAGTAGTTGGGATTACAGATGTGCACCACTATGTCCGGCTAATTTTTTTGTACTTTTAGTAGGGATAGGTTTTCACCATGTTGGTCAGGCTGGTCTCAAACTCCTGACCTCAGGTTATCCGCCCGCCTTGGCCTCCCAAAGTGCTGGAATTATAGGCATGAGCCACTGCACCTGACCAATGTAGTTAGTGAAATAACTAAATACACATTAGCTATTATTACTCCTGCTACTTCTACTTACTATCTTTGTTGCTTTTATTATTGTTTCTGCTAATACAAAGCTGGAAAGAAGCACGATAGAGCTCATATCACATCACAGATGGGGAAATCAAGGCACAGAGAAAGAACTCCACATGAAGGGGACAAAGCCAGAACTCTCGCTCTCTCAATTCCCTGGACGGCCTCCTTTCCACCAGCCTGCTATAAAACAATTCCACGCCATTTTAGCACTTCAACTTTAAGCTTTGTCTATGGGGTTTAAATATTCCATCTCTGACCAACTGTGAAACCATGGAAACTGAATGGCAAATTGAAAAGGCAGCAAACAAATTAGCTTGCAAAACCCCACAAATGATATAATCGCTCCAGTATTTAAGCTGCAGATATTCTCTGCATTTCAGCCAAGGCCTTTCTCGATTGCTTTTGTAAGCCTGCACTTGTGTGTTCCATGTTCAGCATCAGCCCACACAATACTGTGGCCAGACTCTACTTCCAGCCTCAGCTCCATAGATTCAGAGCCAAACTCAAAGGGGTGAAACTTACCCTTGACCCAGTGGGAGACCTTTACCCTCCCATCCTGGGCAGGAAGGGCCAAAGCACACGAACTGGTCTCCAGTTCCGTTGTTTTATTCCTTCTTGGAAGCTCCAAAAATAAGTAAACAGGAGTGGTATTCAGTGGGTGGGAAGAGAGCAAAAGTGGTTAAAGTGGAACAAGGGGGGAAATTACAATAAAAACTAGCCAGAAGCAGAGAAGCATCTGTGGTAGAATGCATTAATGGTCCAATTTTTCACCCTTTCTGGTATCCACACCTTCTGCCAATCAAATGGGGTGCTGTATTTCCCACTATGCTAGAGAATAATTCCTTATCCCTGCGGGATTTTCTTTGACCAGTGGAATGCTAGTAAATGTAAAACATCCTGAAAGACTCTTGTATAATAGAGCTTGCTCCTTCTTGTGCCTGTGCCCTCACTATGAGAAGAACATGTCCACACTCCAGAGCAGATGGAAGAGAGGCAACTGGGTGAGAGCTGCCTCAGCTTAGCTAACCCAGATAAGCCCAGATGACAGCAGGGCACCCATTCCTCCCACCCATGCTGACCCAAAAAAGCATGTGTGAGTCCAGCCAAGGTCAATAGGGAGCCCACATTAGCCCAGCCAATCCACGACCAATGCAACAAAACGTGTGATCTATAATATACAACTTGTTTTAAGCCACTGAATACGGGGGGTTATTTGTGACTCAGCAATAGCTAGCTGAGACAGCATCCTTGATTCCTCTCTCCCTCACTTCCCACATCCAATCCATCAGCAAGCTCCAAATAAATCTACCCCTTTCTTTCCAATTGCACGGCCACAAACTTAGTCTATTCCAACATCGTTTCTCACATAAACCACTGATTCTCTCTCACCTACACTCTTGCCTACCTCCTATCCATACTCTATACAAAAACCAAGATTCTTTTTCAAAGCAAAATTGAATTAGGTCTCCCCAGACCTAGAGTAGAGGTAAAGCTGAATAAAAATTTTTGCAATCTACCCATCTGACAAAGGGCTAATATCCAGAATCTACGAAGAACTAAAACAGATTTACAAGAAAAAAATAAACCCAACCAAAAGTGGGCCAAGGATATGAAGACACTTTTCAAAAGAAGATATATATGAGGCCAACAAACGTATGAAAAAATGCTCATCATCACTGATTATTAGAGAAATGCAAATCAAAACCACATTGAGATACCACCTCATGCCAGTTAGAATGGCAGTCATTAAAAAATCTGGAGACAACAGATGCTGGAGAGGATGTAGAGAAATAGGAACACTTTTATACTGTTGGTGGGAGTGTAAACTAGTTCAACCATTGTGGAAGACAGTGTGGCACTTCCTCAAGGACCTAGAAATAGAAATTCCACTTGACCCAGCAATCCCATTACTGGGTATATACCCAAAGGATTATAAATCACTCTATTACAAGGACACAAGCACACATATGTTCATAGCGGCACTGTTTACAATAGCAAAGACCTGGAACCAACCCAATGCCCATCGACGATAGACTGGACAAGGAAAATGTAGCACATATACACCATGGAATACTATGCAGCCATAAGAAAGGATGAGTTCAGGGAGAGATCCAAGATGGCCGATTAACAACAGCTCAGGATTGTAGCTCCCAGTGAAAGCACAGAGAGCGAGTGGATGCCGCAATTTCAGACGAATTTCTGTTGCCCACAAACTGGGAGATTCCCGGCGGAGGAGCCACATGGGTCGCCAGTGCTACTCTTTTGGCCAGCGCGGCTGTTTTGCCAGCGCCCTGACGTGGCGCAGCGCTTCTCAGTGCGGAGTATATGCGACTGGGTGCCCTTTGAGTCGGGCCCGGCTGGTCCTATCCCCACAAGGAGAACAGCAATTGGAAGCGCTGAGGACTGAGAGTTTCACAGTAAGCACAGCTGAACCCGGGAAGGCCTAGCTCTGTGGGGAAAGGGTGCTCGCCGAAGGAAAGCTAAGAAACAGAAAAAACTTCATCACCAACAAGCCACTCAGACCCAATCTGAAAGTCGGCAATTACAAAGACGACAGGTGGATAAATCCACAAAAATGGGAAGAAACCAGTGCAAAAAGGCTGAGAACACCCGAAATCAGA
>CAUYLG010030221.1:0-27906 GCA_963573385.1 Cacajao melanocephalus | reverse complement strand
GTCAACATGGTGAAACCCCGTCTCTACTAAAAATACAAAAATTAGCTGGGCATGGTGGCGCATGCCTGTAGTCCCAGCTATCTGGGAGGCTGAAGCAGGAGAATTGCTTAAAACCAGGAGGCGGAGGTTGCAGTGAGCCGAGATCCAGCCATTGCACTCCAGCCTGGGTAACAAGAGTGAAACTCCCCCTCAAAAAAAAAAAAAAAAAAAAAAAAGTACCACTCTGGTGGGGGATGTTGATAGTGGAGGAGGCTGTGTATATGGGAAATCCCTGTACCTTCTGCTCAATTTTGCTGTGAACCTATAAATGCTCTAAAAAAGAAAACCAACAAAGTATTTCATAGAAAAAAAAAAAGATACATAGGGTACACTCATGTTCATAGCAGCATCAAGCAAAATAGCCAAAAGGTAGAGGTAACTCAAGTGTCCATCAGGGATGAATGGATAAACAAAATGGGGAACCTGGTCATAAAGTGTATAATTTAAAGTTATTAAATAAACTCACACTAATACAAGAGTTGTTCCAAAGATATTTTTTCTCTCTTTGGAGCTGACTGTCAGAACATAAAAATTTACCATCTTGGGCCGGGCGTCGTGGCTCACACCTGTAATCCCAGCACTTTGGGAGGCGAGGCAGGCAGATCACCTGAGGTCAGGAGTTTGAGATCAGCCTGACCAACATGAAGAAACCCCATCTCCACTAAAAATACAATATTAGGCCGGGCACAGTGGCTCACGCTTGTAATCCTAGCACTTCGGGAGACTGGGGCGGGCAGATCACCTGAGGTCAGGAGTTCAAGACCAGCCTGGCCAACATGGCAAAACCCTGTCTCCACTAAAAATACAAAAATCAGCTGGACATGGTGGTGGGCGCCTGTAATCCCAGCTACTCAGGAGGCTGAGGCTGGAGAATCGTTTAAACTCAGGAGGTGGAAGTTGCAGTGAGCTGAAATCGCGCCATTGCACTCCAGCCTGGGCAATAAGAGCAAAACTCCACCTCAAGAAAAAAAAAAAAATTAGCCAGGCGTGGCAGTGCACACCTGTAATTCCAGCTACTTGGGAGGCGGAGAAAGGCAGATCACCTGAGGTTGGGAGTTCAAGATCAGCCTGACCAACATGGAGAAACCCTATCTCCACTAAAAATACAAAATTAGCCAGGAGTGGTGGTGCATGCCTGTAATCCCAGCTACTCGGGAGGCTGAGGCAGGAGAATCACTTGAACCCAGGAGGCAGAGGTTGCAGTGAGCCAAGATTGCACCATTGTACTCTAGCCTGGACAACAAGAGTGAAACTCCGTCTCAAAAACAAGAAAAAATTTGGCTGGGTGTGGTGGCTCACGCCTGTAATCCCAGCACTTTGGGAGGCGAACACAAGTGGATCACAAGGTCAAGAGATGGAGACCATCCTGGCCAACATGGTGAAACCCCATCTCTACTAAAAATACAAAAAAATTAGCTGGGTGTGGTGGCACGTGCCTATAATCCCAGCTACTCGGGAGGCTGAGGCAGGAGAATTACTTGAACCTGGGAGGCAGAGGTTGTAGTGAGCCAAGATCGCACCACTGCATTCCAGTCTGGTGACAGAGTGAGACTCTGTCTTAAAAAAAAAAAAAAAGAAAGAAATTTACCATCTTAACCATCTTATTTTTAATCTTTTTTTTTTTTGACAAGATGAGGGTCTTGCTATGTCATCTAGGCTGATTTTGAACTCCTGGACCAAAGCAGTCCCCCTACCTCAGGCTCCCAAAGTGCTGAGATTACAGGTGTGAGCCATCATGACCAGTCTCTCAAAATATTTTGTTTGAAAAAAATCATAGTTCCAATTCTAAAATAACTCTTATACTATATTTTAAAATAGAGTTTATACTTTTTGGATTTTTGTTTGTTTTGCTTTGTTTTATTTTTGAGACACAGACTCTGTCATCCAGGCTGGAGTGCAGTAGTGCGATTACGGCTCATTGCAGCCTCCAACTCCCCAGCTCAGGTAGTCCTCCCACCTCAGCTTTCCACATAGCTGGGGCTACAGGTGCAAGCCACCATACCCAGCTAATTTTTGTAGTTTTGTACAGATAGGGTTTCACCATGTCGGCCAGGCTGGTCTCAAACTCCTGGGCTCAAGTGATCATCCTGCCTTGGCTTTCCAAAGTGCTGGGATTATAGGCATGGGCCACTGCCCTTGGCCTATGTAATTTTTTTTTAAAAGAAAATTAACACTATGTTGTTAAAAGAAAGTCACTAAGGGGGCGGGGGGGAATGTAAGAAAAAAAAAGAAAATTAACACTAACAGAAAAATATACAAGTATTGTGGATAAGCAATATAAATTTTATAATTTTTTGCACTTAGTTCAAAGAAGAAAGCATAAATTACTTTTGAATTACATAAAGATTTTCAAAGAAAAATAATAGAGCAATATACAAACCTGTCATATTTTTGGGTCCAAGATTCTTCTATATTTTTAAATCTATTATGATCAAATTCTATTTCCCATTGCAAGGCATTTATTTCCTATGGAAATAAAATAGTATCTTCACGGCAAATTACAACAGATAAATCATTTCAGGACATTGTGAATAGCTGAAATAAATCCTATAATCAGTCCACAGAAATGGTTTAAAGAGAAAAAATTAACTATTGCTCAAAAAATGTCTATGACATTTGTAAATATATATAACATGCCTCTTTAGCACTCAAAACAACTCTGCCAAAACTCACTTAAAATATTGAAAAAAATTCAAATTGTTTGGCTTCAAAATTTGCTGGATTGCTACACCTGGATTTCTCAGTGCTAGAGACCTCAAGCAAAATCCAGTCTTGGAAATCTTAGCTCAATGGTCCCACCAAGGGAGAACACGCCAGGCATAGGCGACGTGACCATCTAGGATGATTCCTAACTACCTTTATAGTGAAGATGGGATGGTCAGAAAGACGTATGTCCTGCCAGGCAAGGATAAGGATTAAACAAAATTTTTTTTAAGAAGAAAAATGAGAAGTATCAATTTGGCAGGCCTTCTACTACCTTAACATGGGGGGAAAAAAATAACCTCAATTCATTGTGCACATGACAATCTGTTTTAGCTGTAAACTCCAAAAGGGAAGACCAACAGAACTGAAGCACATCTAGCAGAGGGTATGCACAAATGACAGATCTTTTAGTATGGTGAATTTAGGGAAATTATATTAAAGCTTATTGGATTGAATTAAGTCTAGACTGGAAGCAGCAAATACCTTCTCCAAGGATTTCTTTTGTTCCATAGTTTTTTGAAGCACTGCCTGCGTATGACTTGTGGCTTTGCCAAGTATTGCCTAAGAAAAATAAAACTAGCATCAGTATACATTAAATTTGTAATCACTTCTATGTACATCATGAAATTCTCTTTTAAGGCAACAGAAAATTAAGATAAATTGAGGTAAGTATTTCATAGTCACCACCTTTTATGAGGAGTCTGATAGCTCAAAAGTCAGGAGATCTTGGTTTGGTTCTTTTCCAGTGAATGTGGGAATGAATGAATGAACTTTCTGCACAAAGAAAGTGTTCAGAGCACTTTATATTCATCAGTCAAAAAGTGAAAACCACCTGTTATGGTTTGGCTCTGTGTCCTCACCCAAGTCTCATCCTGAATTGTACTCCCATAATTCCCACATGTTGTGAGAGGGACCCGGTGGGAGACAATTTGAATCATGGGGGCAGTTTCTCCCATATTGTTTTCGTGGTAGTGAATAAGTCTCATGAGATCTGATGATTTTATCGGGGGTTTCTGCTTTTGTATCTCTCTCATTTTCTCTTGCTGCCACCATGTAAAAAGTGCCTTTTGCCTCCCGCCATGATTCTGACACCTTCCCAGCCATGTGGAACTGTAAGTCCAACTAAACCTCTTTTTCTTACCAGCCTTGACAATGTATGTCTTTATCAGGAGTGAGAAAATAGACTAATACAGTAATTTGGGACCAGTAGAGTGGGGCATTGCTGAAAAGACACCCGAAAATACGGAAGCAACTTTGGAACTGGGGAACAGGCAGAGGTTGGAACAGTTTGGAGGACTCAGAAGAAGACAGGAAAACATGGGAAAGTTTGAAACTTTCTAGAGACTTGTAGAGTGGCCTTGACAGAAACACGGATAATGATTCACATGGACAGTGAAATCCAGGCTGAGGCGGTCTCAGACGGAGAGGAGGAATTTGTTGGGAACTGGAGCAAAGGTGACTCTTGTTATGTTTCAGCAAAGAGATCTGTGGCATTTTGCCCTGTCCTAGAGATTTATGGAACTTTGAACTTGAGAGAGATAATTTAGGGTATCTGGTGGAAGAAATTTCTAAGCAGCACAGCATTCAAAACGTGACTTGGGTGCTGTTAAAGGCATTCAGTTTTAAAAGGGAAGCAGAGCATAAAAGTTCGGAAAATTTGTAGCCTGACAATGCAATAGAAAAAAAAAATCCCATTTTCTAAGGATAAATTTAAGCCAGATGCAGATATTTGCATAAGTAACAAGGAGCTGAACATTAATCCCCAAGACAATGGGGAAAATGTCTACAGGGCATGTCAGAGACCTTTGCAGCAACTTCTTCCATCACCAACCCCAGAAGTCTAGGAGGAAAAAATGGTTTTGTGGGCAGGGCCTAGGATCCCCATGCAATGTGCAGTATAGGGACTTGGTGCCCTGCATCCCAGCCGCTCTAGCGGTGGCTGAAAGGGGCCAAGGCACAGCTTGCGCTGTGGCTACAGAGAGTGCAAGCCCCAAGCCTTGGCAGCTTCCACACATTGTTGAGCCTGTGGGTACGGAGAAGTCAAGAACTGGGGTTTGGGAACCTCCACTAGATTTCAGAAGATGTATGGAAACGCCTGAATGTCCGGGCAGAAGTTTCCTGTAGGGCCAGGGCCCTCATGGAGAATCTCTGCTAGGGCACTTCAGAAGGGAAATGCGGGGTTGGAGCCCCCACACAGAGTCCCTACTGCAGCACCACCTAGTGCAGTTGTGAGAAGAGGGCCACTGTCCTCCAGACCCCAGAATGGTAGATCCACCCATGGCTCACACTGTGCACTTGGAAAAGCTGCAGCATCTCAATGCCAGCCCTCGAAAGCAGCCAAGAGAGAGGCTGTACCCTACAAAGTAACAGGGGCGGAGCTGCCCAAGGCCATGGGGACCCACCTCTTGCATCAGTGTTACCTGGATGTGAGACCTGGAGTCAAAGGAGATCATTTTGGAGCTTTAAAATTTGACTGCCCTGCTAGATTTTGGAATTGCATGGGCCCTGTAACCCCATTGTTTTGGGCAATTTCTCCTACTTGGAATGGCTATATTTATCCAATACCTATACTCCCATTGTATCTGGGAAGTAACTAGCTTGCTTTTGATTCTACTGGCTCATAGGCAGAAGGGACTTGCCTTGTCTCAGATGAGACTTTGGACTGTGGACTTTTGGGTTAATGCTTAAATGAGTTAAGGTTTTGGGGGACGGTTGGGAAGGCATGACCGGTTTTGAAATGTGAGGACATGAGATTTGGAGGGGCCAGAGGCAGAATGATATGGTTTGGCTCTGTGTCCTCACCCAAATCTCCTCTTGAATTGTACTCCCATAATTCCCACATGTTGTGAGAGGGACCCACTGGGAGATAATTTGAATCACGGGGGTGGTTTCCCCATACTATTCTCATGGTAGTGAATAAGTCTCACGAGATCTGATGCTTTTATCAGGGGTTTCCACTTTTGCATCTTTCTCATTTTCTCTTGCCACCACCACGCTGAAAGTGCCTTTTGCCTCCTGCCATGATTCTGAGGCCCCCCCAGCCATGTGGAACCGAAAGTCCAATTAAACCTCTTTTTTCCCCAATCTGGAGTATGTCTTTATCAGCAGTGTGAAAATGGACTAATACATCACCCAAATGTTCATCAACTGGTGAATTCATGAACAAAACATGGTGCATCTAGACAACAGAGTATTACTTGGCAATAAAAAGGAAAACAGTACTGATACATGCCACAACATGTATGAACCTCTAAAACATGCTAACTAAATGAATCTCGGTGCAAAAGAATCCAGTCACATATCTTATTATTCTATTTATATGAAATAGAAAAGGCAAATCTACAAACAGAAAGTAGATCACTGGGGATGGGGGTAGGAATACGAGGAGTGACTGCTGATGGGCACCAAGTCCCTTTTTTGATGTTGGAAATGTTCTAAAATTAGATTACAGTGATGGTGGTTCAACTCTTACCTCTAGTAAAAATGAATTGTACTGTACACTTACATGAGAACTTCATAATATATAAATTATAAAGTTCTTAAAAATATACATACCTAAAAAAACCCTCAATTGTATTAAGTCCTTCTGCTTTTGTTTTGAAAGTTAAAACCGCTGGGTTCAGTGGCTCATGCCTGTAATCCCAGCACTTTAGGAGGCCGAGGCGGGTGGATCATGAGGTCAGGAGATCAAGACCATCCTGGCCATGGTGAAACCCTGTCTCTACTAAAATATAAAAAATTAGCCAGGCATGGTGGCACGCGCCTGTAGTCCCAGATACTCAGGAGGCTGAGGCAGGGGAATCGCTTGAATCTGGGAGATGGAGGTTGCAGTGAGCCAAGATCGTGCCACTGTACTCCAACCTGGCAAAAGAGCAAGACTCCGTCTCAAAAAAAAAAAAACAAAAGAAAAAAGAAAGTTAAAACCACACCAACATTATTATTGGAATACGTAAGTGATGAAAGTTTAAAAACAACTTCTTACCATGCTTTGAAGAATTTTCAATGCTTCCTCTTTACCTCTGAGTTGCCTTTGAGATGCCTCAAGTTCAGTTTTTAAAATTTCTACCTCCTGAGGACAGAAAGAAAATTAGTCTTCCTAGCTGCAAGATATGCAAACCTAAAATTACCAGGTTGGCTAGTCTACATTTACCTTTGGCTCAAAGCACTTACAAATGAAGCTGAAAATTCCTCTAGACTTAGGGAGTGAACCAGACATGCTAAAATTGAGAGCCTCCGTCGGGAACAGTAATCCCAGCACTTTGGAAGGCAGAGGCGGGTGGATCACCTGAGGTCAGGAGTTCACGACCAGCCTGGCCAACATGGTGAAACCCCGTCTTTACTAAACATACAAAAAATATGCCAGGCATGGTGGCACACGCCTATAATCCCAGCTACTCTGGAGGCTAAGGCAGGAGAATCGCTTGAACCCGGGAGGTGGAGATTGCAGTGAGCTGAGATTGAGCCACTGCACTCTAGCCTGGGTGACAGAGCAAGACTCTGTTTCAATAAAAAAAAAAAATAGCTTGGTATGGTGGCTCACACCTGTAATCCCAGCTACTTGGGAGGATGAGGCATGAGAATTGCTTGAACCAGGGAGGTTTTTGAGACAGAGTCACTCTGTCACCCAGGCTGGAGTGCAATGGCGTGATCTCAGCTCACTGCAACCTCCACTTCCCAGGCTCAAGTGATTCTCCTGCCTCAGCCTCCCAAGTAGCTGGGATTGCAGGCACGCACCACTACCGCCAGGCTAATTTTTGTATTTTTAGTAGAGACAAGGTTTCACCATGTTGGCCAGGCTGGTCTTGAACTCCTGACCTCAAATGATCTACCTGCCTTGGCCTCCCAAAGTGCTGGGATTACAGGCGTGAGCCACTGTGCCCGGTCCCAGTTGGCTTTCATGTTGTTTACATACTGAGGTTGCAGTTCCTTATGTAGGGAATCAAGATAAGGAGGCAGCTGCAGGCCCCAATCCAATGACTAGGTCCTTATAAAATGAAGGAAATTTGGACACCGATTCGTAGGGAGAAGGCCATGTGACACAGCCAGTGTCTGGATTTATGCAGTTACCAACCAAGCAACACCAAGGATTGCAGCAAACATCAGAAGCGAGGAAGAGGCAGAGGACTCTCCTCTAAAGCCTTCAGAGGGAGCACTGCTGAAACTGGTTTCAAACTTCAGCCTCTAGAACTGAAAGCAGATAGATTTCTGTTGTTCTAAGCCACCAGTTTGTGGTACTTTGTATCAGCAGCCCAATACAGTGGCTTTCACAGGAGGAGACCCAGCACGCACTAAGGTGGGCTTCCTAGTTCCCAAAGGACAGACACCCCTTGCAGAAATTGCTATTCCTACCAAGGCAGTGGGCTCCTCAGGCCACCTGAGACTCTGGGATTCTGCCTTTAACAAGGTTAAATTAATTCAGATTGTTTGAAGCTACACATACAGGGAAGGCAGATGGAAGGAAGTTGTAACTTACTTTCTCAAGGAGGAGATTAGAGAAGTGGGGTGAAAAGGAGAACTGGTGGGCATGTTTACATGGCAGCTTCTTTAAGAGATGAGGTGGATAAGAAACAGAGGAGGCCAGTTGAAAAGGATGAGCTCTAAAGTGTGGCTCAGCAAGAAAATCTGGAAAGCCAAAATTTGCCTTCCACACAGATTTTATCATTTAAACAAAATAGCTATCAGTGGACTTTATTCACATGAGAAGTTTTTTTTTTTTAATCAAAGGTCCCTTACTGGTCCTGTTTCCACGAGTCGCAGTGACCAGAGGAAAAGGGAAAGGAACCAGCCAGCACAGGGAGGGGTCATCTCCACAACATTCAATTTATACACAGAACCAAACAGACAAGCACAGAGTCACCATTGCGTTTGGAAGTTGGCAGCATGAGAAGGGGAAGACCAGGTGGGGAGTGGGGTGTTGTTAAAGAAAACACAGAACCCCCTACAACTAGGGTGCCTGGTGGGAGGTCTGCTTCAACCCAAGAGGAATCAGAAGATCAAAAGCAGTTTGAGAAGGTCAGTCAGGGATGGAGGGAGGAGGAAAATCCAGGGAGTTGGGGGGTCTGTTTGGCAACTGGGGTGAAGGGATTGCCCTCCCCCTGCTGGGATCCCCTCAGCCCCTCCAGTCTAATGAGAAGGAGGCAGCCTGCAACCCCCAAGGCCAGGTGTGGGGCTGCCAGATGATCCAGGCAGGGAGCCAAAAGGGGCTCACAAAGGCTTGCCCTCCTAGGAGACGATGGCCCTGCCTCCCCAGCTTCTCTGCCAGGGTGCAGCAGTCCTTGACTTCCTCGTAGCAGTTTGCTTATTCATGCTTGATCCCTGTCAGCTTCTTCTTGATGGCATCCTTGGAGCTGGCATAGATCATTTTGTTCTTAAGGGGTACAGACGTAGAAGCCCAAAAGATAAACACCAGGTCCTCCTTCTTGCTCTCTTTGGTCTCGTAGGTTATGTCACAGAGGGCGTAGTGGCAGTCCTTATCTGGCAGCATCTTGACAAAGATGGCACAGAGGTCATCGACTATCTGGCCCACATCACCCACCAAGATCTCCTTGCCCTCCTCCAGGATGATGATCTTCTTGTCCTTAGGCGGAAGAGCACCACCTTCTTGTGCTTCTTCACCTCCTCTGGCGTTGAAGACTTACACAACTTCATGTCATTGAACACCCTAATGAAACCTTCAGAGACAGCCACACTGGAGGCCATGTTTCTGGAAGCAAAAAGGAGAGGGCACCGAGAGCAGCAGAAGACGAGAGTGCTGCAGCCACTTCAGGGACGCGACTGAATTGATAATTTTTTTTTTTTTTGAGACAGAGTTTTGCTCTTGTTGCCCAGGCTGGAGTGCAATGGCACTATCTCAGCTTACCGAAATCTCCACCTGCCGGGTTCAAGTGATTCTTCTGCCTCAGCCTCACAAGTAGCTGGAATTACAGGCATGTGCCACCACGTCTGGCTAATTTTGTATTTTCAGTAGAGACGGGGTTTCTCCATGTTGGTCAGGCTCTGGTCTCGAACTTCTGACCTCAAGTGATCCACCCACCTCGGCCTCTCAAAGTGCTGGGATTACAGGCGTGACCCACTGCACCCAGCCAAGAACCAATAATTTTTATATTAGCCAGAGCACCTACCTCTAAAGTTTCATGAAGACATTGCCTTAATTCTTCATTTGACAATTCTGCATTCGAATCTACTAGTGGGGGGAAAAAAGAATCTATTAGGGGAAAAATGTTGAATATTTTAACTAATTAAACATAGGACATTTGTTTACAAATTACCAAATACAGGTAGGTATCCCCTAAATTGCAACGAGAAGAAAATTATAATAATAGACAACTGGTCGCAGTGATTCATGCCTGTAATCCCAGCATTTTGGAAGGCCGAGATGGGCGGATCACATGAGGTCAGGAGTTCAAGGCCAGCCTAGCCAACACGGTGAAACCCTGTCTCTACTAAAAATACAAAAATTAGCTGAGCGTGGTGGTGCCGGCCTGTAGTCCCAGCTACTCAAGAGGCTGAGGCAGAAGAATCACTTGAACCCAGGAGGCGGAGGTTGCAGGGAGTGAAGATTGTGCCACTGTACTCCAGCCTAGATGACAGAGTGACTCTGCCTCAAAAAAAAAAAATTATAATAGACCAAATTATGTTGAAAATACGTCGTGTAAAACATTTCACAAATGAAAAGACATACTGTACTTTCGAACAAAACGATTTTTCAAAAAAGACTCTAAGGATCGCTTGAGGCCAGGAGTTAGAAACAAGCCTAGGTAGCACAGACCTCTGTCTCTACAAAACATAAAATAAAAAAAATAGCTAGACGTGGTGATGTGCTGGTAGTCCCTGCTATGTGGGAGGCTGCGGTGGGAGGATCACTTGAGTCCAAGAGTCTGAGGCTGCAGTGAGCTGTGACTGTACCACTCTAGCCTGAGCAACAGAGCAAGACCATTTAAAAAAAAAGACTGTAAAAGAATATAGAAAAACATGAATGTTAGTGAGTAAAATAAATAGATTTTGGTGTTTTGGCTTAAGCTTGAATGGTGTAGTAGTATAAATATAAGAAATAACCTGGGCCAGGCACAGTGGCTCACGCCTACAATCCCAGCACTTGGGAGGCCAAGATGGGCAGATCACCTGAGGTCAGGAGTTCGAGACCACCCTGGCCAACATAGTGAAATCCCATCTCTACTAAAAATACAAAAATTAGCCAGACACAGTGGCGCACGCCCGTAGTCCCAGCTACCCAGGAGACTGAGGCAGAAATGCTTGAACCTGGGAGGCGGAGGTTGCAGTCAGCTGAGATTGTGCCATTGGAATCTAGCCTGGGCGACAGAGCAAGATTCTGTCTCAAAATAAATAAATAAATAAAATAAAATAACCTGAAGTTTGGGCACGGTGGCTCACGTCTGTAATCTCAGCATTTTAGGAGGCTGAGGCAGGCAGATCACCTGAGGTCAGGAGTTCGAGACCAACCTGTCTGTATGATGAAACCCCATATCTACTAAAAATACAAAAATTAGCCAGGCATGGTGGCATGCGCCTGTAATCCCAGCTACTCAGAAGGTTGAAGCAGAAGAATTGCTTGAACCCAAGGGATAGGGGTTGCAGTATGCTGAGATCGCACCACTGTGTACTCCAGCTTAGGCGACAGAGCAAGACTCCGTCTCAAAAAAAAAAAAAAAAAAAAAAGTCCGAGTGTAGTGGCTCACTCCTTATTCCCGGCACTCTGGGAGGTGGAGGAGGGTGGATAACCTGAGGTCAGGAGTTCGAGACCAGCCTTGTCTACATGGTGAAACCCTGCCTCTACTAACAAATACAAAAACTAGCTGGGCGTGGTGGTGGGCACCTGTAATCCCAGTTACTAGAGAGGCTGAGGCATGAGAATCACTTGAATCTGGGAGTCAGAGGTTGCAATGAGCTGAGATAACACGACTGTACTCCAGCCTGGGCAACAAGGGTGAAACTCTATCTCACGAAAAAAAACCAAAAAAGAAATAACCTGAATATAATCTCTTTCCAAAAAGAACGACTAAAGTCTCCTGTAACTTCAATTATTTGATCCTTAATATGATCAATTGAGAAGTTAAATTGAGCTTCCTAAGAGCTTCATTTTCCTTTCTGTCTCAAAGGCAGTAAAAAAAAAAAAAAAATTGAAGTGGTAAGTTATAAGAAAGAGTATTTTATTGAGAAGAATGTTTACTTTGAAAAAATATTTCTCAAAACAACTTTCTTTGCTATTCTGAACTTTCATTAACATTACAGTATCTAAGACTAAACCTAAATCATGTTTGTACTGTGATGGATAATACAAGCTTCCAAGAGGGACAGAGTGACTCTGGGTTGGCACTGACAAGTTCTGTTCTGTTAATACTTGTGGTAGGCAGAATATGATGTCCACATGCCAAGTCCCAGAAGCTGTGAACACATGGCAAAAGGGACTTGGCAGATGTGGTGAGACTAAGGATTCTGAGACAAGAAAGTACTCTGGATTATCCAAGTGAGTCCAGTGTACTCATAAGACTCTTTATAAATGAAAGAGGGAGGCGAAAGGGTCAATGGCAGAGTGATATGATATGGGAAAGACTCAGCCATTGTTGGCTTTGAAGATGGGGAGGGGGCCACGAGCCAAGGAATGCAGGCAGCTTCTGGAGCTAGAAAAGGCAAGAGAATAGAGTCTCCCTGCAGAAGAAATGCAGAACCTCCAGAAGGAATGCACTCATCCTGCCAATGCCCTGGCTCTAGCCCAGTGAAATTCATTTGGGACTTTTTTTTCCACAGAGAGAGGGTCTTGCTCTATTGCTCAAGCTGCAGTGCTCCTGCTTCAGCTTCTCGAGTAGCTGGGACTACAGGTGGACACCACTACACCTGGCTAATTTTAAATTTTTTTGTGGAGTTGGGGTCTATGTTGACCAGGCAAGTCTCAAACTCCTGGCCTCAAGCGATTTTCCCACCTTGGCCTCCCAAAATGCTGGGAGTATAGGTATCAGCTACCATACCTAGCCTGTTTGGGACTTCTGACCTATAGAATTGTAAAATAATAAATTTGTGTTCTTTTAAGCCACTAAATTTGTGGTATTTTGGAAATTACCTATTAGTGATAGATAGGGCCAACTTTGATAAAAAGAAAAGTTTATAACCCAACAAAATGGGAACTCATACTATTACTAGTCAATCTTATTTATACTCTGGTGTTTCTTCATATTTTTATAAAGGCATCTTAGTATCATGCTCAGTTTTCAACATTTTCCTTGCAAACAGTATCCATTCTCTACACACATAAGGAATTGGACGAAAAATATAAAAATAATCCCATTCTAATTTCAAGAGAGATTTTGAATGATGGGGATGAACCTTGAACTGTCATGTTTTTGTAAATCTGAAACCGTGTTTCTTAAATCACTCTCATGTTGTTCTAATTTGTGTTTGTTCAACTTTGTGGGGAAGTTTCAGAAGAGAAAGTTTTACAACACAGATTACAAAAGATTTAGAGCTGGTGTCATGGTACAGGTAAGGACTCATCCACAGATTCCCGATCATTTTGGAGTTGTAACATTCTATCACAATATGATGCTGAATTTTATTATTTCCATAAGGTAAGGTATAATTTCTTTTTGGTTATGATAACTTAAGACAAACTTTGTTTTGACAATTTTTGAGAATTTCATGACATCTTAAAATAAGCATCTCTGTTCTTCCTGGAACACTCCTTTCCCAAAGAGCCACCGCCTTACCCCCCACTTCATTCCGGTGCTCAGGCCAAGGTGGGAGGACTGCTTGAGGTCAGGAGTTTGAAAACAGCCTGGGCAACATAGTGAGACTTTGTCTCTAGAATTTTTTTTTTGTTTTTTTTAATCAGCTGGGTGTAGTAGCATGTGCCTGTAGTTTTAGCTACTCAAGAGGCTGAGGTGAGAGGGTTGCTTAAGCCCAGGAGTTTGAGGCTGCAGTGAGCTGTGATCGTACTACTGCACTCTACCATGGTGACACAGTGAGACCCTGTCTCTTTAAAAAAAAAAAAAAAAAAAGTCACCTCTTTAGTGAGGCCTTCCTAACCCTGGCCTGAAATAGTAGCACCCCGTTCCCCATAATCACTCACTGTCCCTTCACTTATCACTGTCCAATGTTGATTTGTGGAAGTTTTTTTGTTTTGTTTTGTTTTTGAGACAAAGTCTTGCTCTGTCACCCAAGCTGGAGTGCAGTGGCACAATTTTGGCTCACCACAACCTCTGCCTCCCGAGTTCAAGCAATTCTTGTGCCTCAGCCTCCCGAGTAGCTGAAACTACAGGTATGTGACACCACACCCGGCTAATTTTTGTATTTTTAGTAGAGATGGGGTTTTGCCATGTTGGCCAGGCTAGTCTCAAGCCCCTGACCTCAGATAATGCACCTGCCTCGGCCTCCCAGAGTGCTGGGATTATAGGTGTGAGCCACTGTGCCCAGCCTGTAGGTTTATTTTCTATCTCCTCTATTAGAATGTGAAATCTATGGCATTAGGGCCTTCATCTATTTCGTTTACTGACATTATTCTCAGAAATTAGACCTGTGCCTGGCACCTAATGATGCCCAATAAATATTTATTGCCTACAAAAAAAAATACATCACAAAAAAGGCAAGGTTGGTAATCACTTACAGATATCATTAACAAACATATTATTGATGTATAATAACTACTGTATTTCAAATTTGTAAAATATTTAGAAATATAAATATCAACTACTTTTGTACTACCACCAATACCAAGAGATGAATAAAGATAAATTCCGAAGGCCGGGTGTGGTGGCTCACACCTGTAATCCCAGCACTTAGGGAGGCCGAGGTTGGCAGATCACTTGTAGTCAGGAGTTTGAGACCACTCTGGCCAACATGGTGAAGCCCTGTCTCTACTAAAAATACAAAAATTAGCTGGGCGTGGTGGTACGCACCTGTAATCCCAGCTACTCTGGAAGCTGAGGCAGGAGAATTGCTTGAACCCAGGAGGCAAAGGTTGCAGTGAGCCGTGATCGTGCCACTGCACTCCAGCCTGGGCAACAAAGGCAAGATTCCATCTAGGAAAAAAAAGTTTCTAAAATCCACTATGGTTATTTATTTTAGGTTTTGGAAGGGTTATAGCTTTGATAATATTCACAGGAGAAGGAAAGGAGAAGAAATTCAGCATTCTTACCAATGTTCCTTTGTCGTCTGTAATTGGAAATTCTGGTCACTTGAGGGTATGTATCTTGCAAGCTGTTATGCATGGAATATTGAAAAATTGCTTCACTTCTTTCTTCTCCCTTTCTCGGAAATGGAGGAGGGCCAAAGTTCTTTCCATCTGATTTTTTTCTAGACCTATGTGAAACTTCTACTTCATAAATACTACCAGGTTTTCTTCTGAGGCCATACCCTAAATCACCTTCTGTCATGTCATCCTCTTCTGTTTCCCAGAGCTGCACATCTGACTCACTTGATGACCTCGCCACCTTGCTCATTGGTCAAGTGCCGTCTTCAGTATAAGAAAAAACGGGTTGTCTGTAGTTAAGAAGAAGGGTAGTTAGGAAACCATCAGTAGATCCAGCAATCCCACTTCTGGGTATTTACCCAAAACATTTGAAATCAGTATGCCAAAGAGATGTCTGCATTCCCGCATTCACTGCAGCACTATTCACAATAGCCAAGAAATGGAATCAACCTAAGTGTCCATCAAAGATGAATAAATGAAGAAAATGTGGTGTGGGGTGTGTGTGTGTGTGTGTGTGTGTGTGTGTGTGTGTATACACACAATGGAATACTAGTCAGCTTTGAAAAAGAAGGAAATCCTGTTATTTGGGACCTCATAGATGGAACTGGAAAATATTATGCTAAATGTATAAAGCCAGGCACAGAAAGACAAATACCAAATCTCCCTTATGTATAAAATCAAAAACAATCAAACTCAAAGGAGTAGAAAGAAAAATGGTGGTTATCAGAGGTGGGAGGATGGGAGGAATGGGGAGATGATGGTCAAAGGGCACAATGTCCTAGTTAGACAGAAGAATAAGGTTTTATCCTTTGGAATACATTGCACAGCATGCTGAATATAATAAACAAAAATGTATTGCACATTTCAAAATTGCTCACAGAATTTAAAATGTTCTCACCACAACAATAATAAGTACTTGAGATGATAGATATGTTAATCAACTTGATTTAATTATTCACATTGTATTCATAAATCATAACATCACTTTGTACCTCATAAATATAGACAGCTATAATCTGTCAATTTACAATTAAAAAAACAAAAAGCCTAACAAACAAAATGAAAAAAATCCATCAGTAAAGTCATGTGTCACTTAATGATAAGAATATATTCTGAGAAATGTGTTGTTAGGCAATTTCATCATTGTATGAACATCATAGAGCACACATACATACATACATACATACATACACACACAAACCTAGGCAGTATAGCCTACTACACACCTGGGCTACCTGGTGTAGCCTATAGTTCCTAGTCTACAAACCTGTACAGCATGTTACAGCACTGAATACTGCAGGAAATCATTACATATAGTTAATATTTGTGTATGTAAACATACCTAAACATAGAAAAGGAACAGTAAAAATACAATAGTATCTTATGGGACCACCATTGTCTATGTGGTCTGTCACTGAAACATAATTTGGTACATGACTGTATAATAAAGTCAAGTTTTCCAAGGGAAAAAAGTTTCCTCTTGTATTAGACAGGCATAAATATCCCAGCAATGAATGTACGTACACATAAATGCCCTTGCAATTCAATTATAAGTATTTAACATTTCAGGACTTTTTTTTTTCCCCAGAGATAGGGTTTCACTGCGTTAGCCAGGATGGTCTCAATCTCCTTACCTCAGGTGATCCAACCGCTTCAGCCTCCCAAAATGCTGGGATTACAGGTGTGAGCCACCGCACCCAGCCTTATTTACACAAGCCTAAGAGCAATACAAAATTCAGAAGTCTCTGAAGAATGAGACTTCCAGTGACTAAGGACATTCATGTTAGAGGAAGTATCACACCTTCTACATCCGTCCCTTCTCAGCCCTTATCCACTTCAGGTGGTCAAGGCACTTACAGTCTCTCCTACAGCCCCACTTGGTTCATTTTCTATTTCTCATCTTTTCTCTTTGAGACAGGATCTTGCTCTGTCACCCAGGCTGGAGTGCAGTGGTGCGATCTCGGCTCACTGCAACCTGTACCACCTAGGCTTAAGCAATTCTTCTGCCTCGGCCTTCTGAGTAGCTGGGACTACAGGCATGTGCCACCACACTCGGCTAATTTTTCTATTTTTTAGAGCCACAAACTTGATCATAGGTACATATATAGGTATGCATATGTATAGGAAAAATCATGCTTCAGGTAATGGAGGAATAAAAGAAAAAAGAAAGAAAAATCAGTATATACGGGCATGAGGTCAGAGATGAGTGTAAAACCTTGGGTGATTGAAAGGTTTTTTACTGCAGTTGAGTACAGAGCAGTGGAGTGTTCTGAACACAGGTTTGGCATGATCTGAGAAAGAAAGAGGGAGCAAGAAGGAAGGAGAAGCACTTTCTTCCCTCTTACCTGTTCACTTTCCCTAATACAAAACCTCTGCTAGTTATGTCTGTACAGAAATAGAAAATGAGGCTGGGCAAGGTAGCTCATGCCTGTAATCCCAGCACTGTGAGAGGTCGAGGCAGGCAGATCACTTTAGGTCAGGAGTTCGAGACCAGCCTGGCCAACATAGTGAAACCCTGTATCTACTAAAAATACAAAAATTAGCTGGGTGCGGTGGCATGTGCCTGTAATCCCAGCTACTAGGAAGGCTGAGGCAGGAAAATCGCTTGAACCCATGAGGCGGAGGTTGCCGTAAGCCGAGGTCTCGCCACTACACTCCAGCCTGCGTGACAGAGAGAGACTCCATCTCAAAAAAAAAAAAAAAAAAAAATTTAGCCAGATATAGTGGTACTCGCCTATAGTCCAGCTATTTGGGAGGCTGAGGCAGGAGAATTCTTGAACCTGAGAGGCAAAAGTTGCAGTGAGCTGAGATCAAGCCACTGCACTCCAGCCTGAGCTACAGAGCAAGACTCCATCTCAAAAAAGAAAGAAAAAGAAAATATCTTATTGTATATAATATTTTTCTACAGTGGTTGATCTCCAGTAACTGAAACCCGGAAGGCAAAAAGCATGGATAAGGGGAAGGCTGCTGTATTTGCACAGCTGGTTCCTTACTCTCTTTGGGTCTTTACTTTAGTGTCACCTTCTCAGGGGGGCCTTTCCTGCCACACCTTCCAAAACTGCAAACTCTTTTCCCTATCCCACTTCTCTGTTTTATTTTACTCCTTAGCACTTATGACCTTCTAGCACACTCCTCCATATTTTACTCATTTTTAAAATCCCACCACTAAAACCGGGGCCAATAAGAAAGGGGAAGCCAGTGCAAAAGTGGGAGCCTAGAGCGGCGGAAGGTGGCGTGGCCCTGCCTGTAATGCACCTGGACAGGGAGGGCAGCATGGCATTCCCCCACCATAGCCCAGAGCTGCTCTGGATGGCCTGCGGTAGAATGGGGGTTCCAGAAGGAGAGAAGGGTTTTGTTTTTTTATTTGCTTGTTTGAGAGACAAGGTCTACCCATGTTGCCCAGACTGGTCTCCAACTCATGGGCTCAAGTGATTCTCCCAACTCAGCCTCCAGAGTAGCTGGGATCACAGGAGTGAGGCACCACGTGGGGGTGAGGAGCAGATATACACCACACTCAATAAATACTTGTTTAATAACTGAATAAAGGAAGGGAGGAATAAACAAACAAACTGAAATACAATCATCCCAAGGAATGCAAGGGGAACTGGTTCCAGGACCCCTGGGGATTTTCTTGTATCCTCAAATTATTGGCCAGGCATGGTGGCTCACACTTGTAATACCAAGGCTTTGGGAGGCTATAACTGGAGGATTCCTTGAGCCCAGGAGTTTGAGAACAGCCTGGGCAACACAGTGAGAATCCATCTCTACAAAAAAACTTTTAAAACTTTGCTGGTGGCACATGCCTACTCAGGAGGCTAAGGTGGGAGAAATGCTTGGGTCTGGGAGGTGGAAGCTGCAGTGAGCCATAACTGTGTCTCTACACTCCAGCTTGGGCTACAGAGCAACACTCTGTCTCAAAAAATTTTTTTTTAATTTATTAATAAAAAAGGTATTGTATTTACATATTACCTAGGCACATCCTCCTGTGTACTTCATATTTTCCATTGTCTCTAAATTACTTATATCTAATACAATGCCTATACATTACTTCATTCCTATGGATTGACTGATTGATTTTGAGACAGAGTTTCGCTCTTGTTGCCCAAGCTGGAGTGCAATGGCGTGATCTTGGCTCACCGCAATCTCCACCTCCCAGGTTAAAGTGATTCTCCTGCATCAGCCTCCCAAGTAGCTGGGATTACAGGCATGTGCCACCATTTTTAGTAGAGACAGGGTTTCTTCATGTTGGTCAGGCAGGTCTCGAACTCCCGACCTCAGATGATCTACCCGCCTCGGCCTCCCAAAGTGCTGGGATTACAGGCGTGAGCCACTGTGCCCAGCTTCATTCCTGTGGATTTAATCTTGTACTCTGAGTGCTGCAAATTCGTCTTTGTTTTTGGAACACTGTGGATTTTTTTTTCCAAATATTTTAAATCCTGGTTTTGGTTGAATCAACCAATGTGGAGCCCACGGAGCTCCTATCCTACCTCAGACCATCCAGAGCAGGTTTGGTTAGGCTGTACTTGCCTCTAGGGCAAAAAAAGAAAACCAGCACCCTAGCAGGACTCCACACCAGATACAGAGGAATTACGCCTGCCTTTCTTCCCAGCAGAAAACTCCTAGCAAAAATGGCTACAGATCAACTAGTATCGCTGAGCCCACCCTGTGTGGAGACCACTCGTCACCTACCTGGTGACAGGAAGCAGCTGGGAGAAGCCGAAATGCTCAACCTTGTGCCTCCAGTTCAGAGTGGAGCTAAGAGGGACTTTCACCACCAGGCATTTCAAAACAGCTGCTTTGCTACAGCTATTTAGAAATATTTCATCCTTTTCTCAAGGTTCATTTTTTAAAAAGTGGGGTGTGGGGTAAACACATCTGACATTTTTCTCTAAATATCCTGCTGTTTAAGTAGTTGCTTGCCAAAACTTCTAAAGAAATTTAATTTGTCTTGCATTTGTTGTGGAGATCTCTCTATTCTTCCACTATTAAAACCTTATGTAGATACCAAAAAAATCTGACTATGTATTAAGGAATTTGTCATTTTTAGGGTCAAAATGCCATGTATTTGCAATGTTAAAAACAAGGACCCTTAAAAGATTTGAACAGATATGTCACAAAAGAAGATACTTGGATGGAAAGATGCTCGGCATCATTAGTCATCAGGCAATTATAACTTAAACCACAGGGAGATTCCAATGCACAGCACTGACAATTCCAAGTGCTGCTGAGAATGTGGAATAACTGAAACTCTCATACACTGGTGGTGTGAGTAAATCATGGTACAACCACTGTGGAAAACAATTTGACATCTTCTTATAAACATGTGACCAGCAACTGCATTCTTCAGGATTTACTCAAGAGAAATAGAACCCTTTGTCCATACAAAGATGTGTGCATGAATATTCATACATCACTCAATTTGTCAAAAATTGGAAACAACCCAAGTGTCCATTTGCAGTAAAACAAAGAAATTGTGGTATGTCCATACAATGGAATATATTTATCAGTAAAGAACAATGCATTTCTGATATATGCAACCACATGGCTGACTTTCCCAGACATTATGCTAACAAAAAAGCATATACTAGGCTGGATGTGGTGGCTCCCACCTGTAATCCCAGCACTTCACGAGGCTGAGGTGTGAGAATCACTTGAGACCAGGAGTTCAAAACCAGCCTGGGCAACACAGCGAGATCCCCGTTGCTAATTAAAAATAAATAAGCAACAGCACATACTGTATGAAATACTGGCAAAACTAACATACAATGACAGTAAACAAATTAATGGTTGCCTGGGATGGGAGAAATGACCACAAAGGGCATGAGGGAAATTTTCTGGGGTAATGGAAAACTTCTATATCTTTTTTTTTTCTTTTTTTAAAAATTTTGATAAGTGCCTCCTAGAATTAAGAAAACTTCTATATCTTAACTACAGTGGCCACTTATCAAAACTCATTAGGCTGGGTGTGGTGGCTCACACCTGTAATCCCAGGACTTTGGTAGGCCAAGGTGGGTATATCACCTGAGGTCAGGAGTTCATATCAGCCTGGCCAACATGGTAAAACCCCATCTTTACTAAAAAATACAAAAAATTAGTCAGGCATGGTGGTGCTCACCTGTAGTACCAGCTACTTGGGAGGCTGAGGCAGGAGAATAGCTTGAACCTAGGAGGCAGAGGTTGCAGCGAGCCGAAATCACTCCACTGCACTCCAGCCTGAGCAACAGAGCAAGAATCCATCCCCCCCCAAAAATGATATAATAATATCTAGCACTTGTTGCCTGCTTTCCATGTGCTAGACAGTTTTAAGTACCTTTAGATTATATTTATTCTTTTTTTTTTTTGAAAGAAAGAAAAAGAGAGAAAAGAAGAAAGCAAGAAAGAGCAAAAGAAAGAAAAAAAAAGAATGAAAGAGAGAAAGAAAGAGGAAGAGAAAAAGGGAGAGAGAACAGGATTCTTGTTCTATTGCCCAGGCTAGAATGCAGTCTAAAAATGGGTATTAAAAACCTCTTTTATGCCAATAATTGTGCTTAACAATGGAGACAGGAAGGAATAAGGGATAAAAATGACAAGCAAACAGCCAACCAATATTTTATTTAAACCTGTGAAATGCTATGCAATTGCTGAGGAGTGATTTACTTCCAATTATGTGGTCACTTTTAAAATAGGTGTAATGTGATACTGGGAAAAATGTATGTTTTGTGGATTTGGGGTGGAGAATTCTGTAAATATTTGTTAAATTTACTTGTTCCAGGTCTGAGTTCAAGTCCTGGATATCCTTGTTAATTTTCTATCTGGTTGATCTGTCTAATATTGACAGTGTAATATTAAACTCTCCCACTATTACTGTGTGGGAGTCTAAGTCTCTTTGTAAGTCATTAAGAACCTGCCTTATGTATCTGGGTGTTCCTGTATTGGGTGCGTATATATTTAGGATCATTAGCTCTTCTTGTTGCATTGATCCTTTCACCACCATATAATGTCTCTCTTTGTTTCTTATGGTCTTTGTTGCTTTAAAGTCTGTTTAATCAGAGACGAAAATTGCGGCTTCTGTTTTTTTTTTTTTTTCTCTCCATTTGGTTGGTATGTCTTCCTCCATCCCTCTATTTTGAGTCTTTGTGTATCCTGGCATCCAAAGATTTTCTTGTGCCACTTTGCAATCTCTCCCTCCTACCATTCCTGCCCTCCAACCACTGATCTGCATTTTGTCACTATACATTTGTATAAGCTAGAGTTTTATATAAATGGAATCATGTAGTATGTATTATTTTCTGTCTTCTTATACATAGAAAAATTTGAGATTTATCCATGTTGTTTCTTTTAACAACAGTTCATTCTTTTTATCACAAATAAGTTGTGTTTTCATTTTAATTCAGTTAAAATATTTTCTAATTTCTTTTTTGATTTCTTCTTTGATCCATTAGTTATTTAGAAGTATGTTATTTAATTTTCAAGCATCTGGAGACTATAATTTCTTTTGATTGTGTAGGGTGACTAAATCTCTTGTTTGCTACTCATGTCTTTTGCCACCAGCATTCTTTCAATCAACTACATGGCTCCTTTTTTCTCAGGACCTTTGCTGTTACCTTACCTCCAACTTGGCTCTTCATTACGATAATTGGGCCCACCTTGTTTGTGGTGTTACGTGTCATCACCTGGCATCTCTTATTTCAGGATCTTTTTATTTCCGTTGCTATCAGCGAGCCAAGTTCTTTAACACCATCTTTCATTTTTAGTGCTAGACCTCAGAGAAGAACCAACTCTGAGCTTCTCAATGATGCCATGGTCCCATGGAGCAGTGCATTCCTTATCCTTTTGATAAAGGTTTTCCCATGGAACATAGTGGACTTGGGTTAGCTAACCTTCACTAGGTTTTCATCTCTAGGATTTTCTCTTCTCTGAGTCTTTCAATTCCTTCACTTACTGTGGGTTATCTCTTTCTTCAAACTTACATAAGCCACCCTAAAAGCCTGTTGGCATGGTCTTCCGGAATGTTGTCCACTCCATATTGATAAACCCTTTCTTATCCCATTTCATCTTCCATATCTGTTAATTCACAACCTCAGGATCAAGTTCTATGATCTTCTGTATCTTACTGATATATGTTGGCAGCTTCTTTGGGAAACAGTCTATTCCTCTTTCAGCAGGTTCAGCACATTTTCAATGTGGCTATATCATGACTTAGTCCTAGTTGTTGGACTGGGGTGAAGAAGGTAAGTAGGGGTAAGTCATGCTGGGAAGGGGGCATGCAAAAGCCTTTGTGCTGCCTTTAATCAAGAAGGGAACAGTGGCCTTGTAACATGGAGCAGTGGTTGACTTTGCAAGTCCAGAGGGCTCAGGGGAATATAGAGATTGAAGATTTGAAAGCATTAATCCTGATGTCCTTATCAAGTCTCAGGATCCCACCCCTTCTTAACTAAGGCCCTGAACTTGGCATAGGTGATTTTCCAGGATTGAGAATTCAACCTTCTCTGTAGCTCTGTTGACCTTATGATTAAGCTTGGGCCTGAATCCTCAGCTTTTTCTGTCCTCCTGCTTCAAGAGATGGAAGCCTGTTTGTATGCTGCCAAAAAGGTTTGGCTTTGATACTGTACTTGTAATTCATTGTAAATCTCCCTCAGTCTTTCAACATCTTTCTTCAATGCCCCTATAACTCTCATTAATAACTATCAGATTTCATACCTTTTATATTTACTATTTCCTCCAGTCTTTCAAATGCCTGACATACTCTATCACCAGCATATTTCCATCCTCTGGTATCCAATTCCAGTTGGCCACTGGTGAAAGTTTTAGTAATTACATAGCTACAGCATGCTGAGGGCTTTAAATGCTCAACCTACCGCCAGTGACAGGTCTTTATGACCACCTGATTAGCAAATGATCCAGCTCTAAAATCTCATTGTAGAATCTGCTTTTTAGCACCATTGATCATGCCAACTTTTGTAGGTTTAATTCCTTAGAAAACAACGATGATTTACAGATTTGCACATAGGTGGGTTATTGGAGACTGCTCTTAAGAACCAAATGTGTAAGAGAATGAGGGAAGCAGTAGAGGGAAGAGAAGAAGCTGAACTGAAATGCAGTTGCAAGAGAGGCCTCAGTGAATCACACAGAAGTCTAAAGCTAAAATGGCCTCACCCATGATTCGATGCAGGCTCTGCCTAGGGAGGGAGTAGACCTGGAGCACAGCCAGCAGTACTATCTGGGTTGAGTCACATTCCTTCAGCCTAGGGAAATTTGTTTTGGGGAACTCAGCTGTGTGCCCTCAGCAGGCACCACTCCAGGCAGCGGAAGGATAGAGATCCTTGGTCCTGCAGTGTGGTATCTGGATGGTGTACCCACAGCAATTACTATAAACATTTTAGGGCTTTCTGGCCCTTGCTTAATATTAACATTTATGAGAACCATTCGTATTCTCTGTGAAGTTTTAACCAGATAAAAATTCAGACATCACTCACCTAACCTATCTAATACTTAAGGATATCATAAAAGATTTAAACATTTAAATTTGGAGGCCAAATGCCTTAGGGAAATAAAGAAAAGTTTGTCTGCCATTTCTCCATTTTTTTTCTGTGTAGAATTTATACTGAGCAATGAAATGACATTGAGGCAACATAACTCACTGAGCAATGAATATGCATTGAGTTACCATGACTCAAACATTCCTAACTGCATCATGAATTGTTTATTGAATAACTTATTCTAGAAGCTTGATTTTGCCAGGGATAAGCCTCATGCTTGCTGGTTTTCAGTTTCTAGAATACTGTCTCATTCTGGGATTAGGAATAAGTGGAGTGTTAGTTCAGTTCGTTTCAGGCCTTTTGCCATTTTTTTTTTCTTCCCTAAAATTCCTCATAGATCATTGGTGGTAATCATATTTTTGATCTCTTAATACCAGTGCAAAGACTTTCTCTGCCGCTACCTCCTTCTCATCATCTCAGCTAAGTGTATTCTATTCAAAGAACTTCCCACTATCCTCTGCTTAGACCAAGCTCCTCTTATGGTCCAAGATAATTTTTAGTAGTGTGACTTTTATCTTGTCATCCTTATGTCATACAAAAGAAAAGAGGTTGAGGCTATCACTTATCAGAAGTGATGCATCCTAACTCTGATGGTAAATAACAATTTTGTGTTAGATTAGTATAAACACAATCAATAAAACATTAATTATTCCCATGGTACCCAGAAATGCCAATAATAAGCCTGGCATTCACAAGAAAATCAATCCTCAAAGTCTATAGAAAGTCATAGACATGTAACAGAGGGGTGCTCACAAGAAATTATTCAAAATGAGCACACTAAGGGTTTATTTGTTTGTATTTTTGTTTGGATACAGAAATCATTATTAGCTCTTATTGATCCTTGATTTATGGCACAAATGTGAGAGTGACTAATTTCTGGAAGGTTCAAATAATACTTTATGATAAATTAAGAGCCACTTAATTATTTAATATTAAAAAGCTCAGAATGTCAGGCATGGTGGCCCTAGCACTTCGAAAGGCTGAGGCAGGTGGATTGCTTGAGGGTCAGAAGTTCAAGACCAGCCTAGTCAACATAGTGAAACCCCATCTCTACTAAAAATACACAAATTAGCTGGGTGTGGTGGTGTGTGCCTGTAGGCCCAGCTACTCGGGAGGCTGAGGCAGGAGAATCACAGTGAGCCAGGATCATGCCACTGCACTTTAGCCAGGGTGACATAGCAAGACACCATCTCAAAAAAAAAAAAAAAAAAAAAAGCTCAGTAGGTTACATATTTTATAAAGTGGCCCTACTTTAAAAAAATCAGAGTTATAAGTTGTGAGTGTTATACTGCTATAGTTAAGTTTTTCCATCTTTAGGTTTTGGCTTTGGGAGGGGCTCACAGACATATAAATTACCTGTCTTTTGACCTATAGCTGGTAAGACTACAAAGTTCACAGTCTTATTCTAACAGAGCAGGAAAAACTGGGTTTCTTTATTCTTTATTGAATTCTTTATTCTGACTTTAGTCAAACAGGGACAAAAAGCTCTTCAGTTACATGAATGTGTCTTGCATACAGCTGTGAAAATTTTCACACATCAGGAGAAATCAGCAACATGTACTGCTGAAAGAAGGGGAAAAAATGGTGACGGCTAAGTGAAGCTTAAAGGAAACACACCCCAATGTTTATGTAGGAAAATGAGTGAACATAGACCCTGGGGTCCCAAATACATCATTTTTGTGGATTATTATGCACAATTTGTCCACACTGACAAGATGATTAACCATTTTGCATCTGTGAATTCATGACCCCAACACATGAAAGGTAAACATGGCTGTGTTGACAAATGAAATGGCTTGGTTGTACAATTCTGGTGCAAAGGAAGGCGTTATAAGAAAAAAGAAAAAAAAATTAGAAAAATCCGTAGGGAATACATTCATGTTCATTCTCTTGTCAGTCACCAGGACAACCTTATTTTCTCAAAGAATGATGGTTATGACATTAATTAATGTGGAGGTAAGTGGGGGAGATATTCAGGGATAGAATTTTAGGGTAAAATTATTTTACCTTACCTGTGAGAGTCCTTACATAGCTTCATACGTCTTGTTATCCCAATGGAAATGAGGGACAAAGGAAAAATGTACATTTACAACTTGAATTTTATCATTTTTAAAAAGCAAAACTTCACAATTGATGGGTAAAAGGTACAAGATATAGTCCCTTTTTTAAAATGCATATACAAAAAAGAAAAGGTTCAGGGTGATAGCTTCATGTTTTGTTAATTGTTAGAGTCATTTACTTATTCTTCACAGAAAACTCTTTATTTTCGAAAGAGCTATGTATTCAAATGGTTCTTTGAGAGTTGTAAAAAGGAGTAAGAAATCATCATATTGTATTTGTTTCCATAATTTATTACTGATATCTCTTATGATCCTTGCCTTTATGACATAGGGCTTCATGGGCCAATACCACAGTAGAAGTCCACATAAGAAAAAATGAGTGATAACAGCTAACATGTATATAGTGCTTCCTATTTGCCAGACTCTAATTACATGCTTTTTGCATGTTGTTTAATAGGTCTAAAGATATAGACAAGCTTTAGTAACAAAAGAAAACTAATCAAATAAAACATATTCATGCTTCAAAGAAAAAAGAAAATAAGATTTCAAGGAATACTTGGGATACTTGGGATAGCTATTTTTGGATCTCTGGTGAACATCAGTGATATTGACAGCTAGAAGGCAATAGCACACAATGGTGCCATAGAAGATTTCAAGGCAAAGTTGTACGGAATGAATCTAAATGTTTCCAGCACATTCCAGCATTTAGCATCCCTGACTATGGGTCCCAAGGCAAATGCTGACTAGCTCATTGAATCTCATTGTAATCACTCAAGTTGTTCCATGCATTTCTACCTCAACAATTCAACCTAAGTGTGGACACATTTTTGGAAATGATTTTTTTATTATTATTTATTATTTATTTATTTATTTATTTTTATTTTTTTATTTTTATTTTTTTTAAAGAAAGAAAAAGAAAGGAAAGAAAGTGAGAGTGAAAGAAAGAAAAAAAAGAATGTACGAGAGAGAGAAAGAGGAAGAGAAAGAGGGAGAGAGAACGGGATTCTTGTTCGATTGCCCAGGCTAGAATGCAGTCTAAAAATGGGTATTAAAAACCTCTTTTATGCCAATAATTGTGCTTAACAATGGAGACAGAAAGGAATAAGAGATGAAAATAACAAACAAGCAGCCAACCTATATTTTATTTAAACCTGTGAAATGCTATGCAATTGCTGAGGAGTGATTTACTTCCAATTATGTGGTCACTTTTCAAATAGGTGTAATGTGATACTGAGAGAAATGTATGTTTTGTGGATTTGGGGTGGAGAGTTCTGTAAATATTTGTTATGTTTACTTGTTCCAGGTCTGAGTTCAAGTCCTGGATATCCTTGTTAATTTTCTATCTCGTTGATCTGTCTAATATTGACAGTATAATGTTAAAGTCTCC
>CAUYLG010030220.1:0-40473 GCA_963573385.1 Cacajao melanocephalus | reverse complement strand
GACAAGTTTTAAATGACTTATAGAGACTTGGACTCCTGCACAATAATGGCGGGAGATCTTGACACCACATTGTTAATATTCGACAGATCAACGAGATAGAAAATTAATAGGGAATTTAGACCTGGAATAAGTAAACTTAGTAAATAGCTATAGAATTCTTCATCCCAGGTCTCCAGAACATACATTTTTCTGAGTATCATATTACACCTATTCTGAAAATGACTATATAATTGGAAGTAAATCACTCTTTAGCATTTGCATAGCATTTCACAGACTTAAATGAAATATTGGTTGGCTGTTTGTTTGTTGTTTTCTTCCCTTATTCCTTCTTGTCTCTGTTGTTAAGTACAATTATCGGCATAAAAGAGGTTTTTAATACCTATTCCTAGACTGTATTCCAGCCTGGGTAATAGAGGAAGAATTCTGTTCTCTCTCCCCCTTTTTTCTTCCTTCTCCTTTCTAAAAAAAAAAAAAAAAGCTTTCAGATTTATTCCATGTGTTTATTCATTCAACATGTATATCAATCATGTGCTCTGTGCAAGATACGATAATACAGACTGTGTAAGAGAAAAATATCACTAAGGCATTGACTTTTAATAATCTTTCAGTTCAACAGAGGAGATCAGATAAGTAGGAAACAAGTAATAATAGTATAAGATACAAAATTCGAAGTATAGTTCAATTTTAGTTATGAATATAAGTTCCAAATAAATATTTGGTAATGCAAATTTGACAATATTAACATAAATTATAAGTATTTATAAATCATATTTATAACTGTATTTATAAACTGTATAAGCCTATATAGGTTTATTAAGGGAATATGTATATATACAATTTTTAGGATGTATGTAATAAGTGGTACATACGTGGTATACTGTTGGTTATATATTCCAGGACTATGAGGATGAGTCAACATTATAAGAAATATCTAATTTATTAAGGGAGAAAAAAATATGTATTTATAAATATATACAAGAAACACATTTGATAAACTTCGGTAGTGATTAGCCAAAAACTCAAAACCAGCAACCATAATGTTAAAAGGAAAATACCTAAAGCAACTATTGTTAAAATCAGGAAATAGGTAGGAATATCTACTGTATTAGTCAGGGGTCAGTCAGGAAGGAGAAACCACAGCAGTTATTTTAGCAGAGAGAATTTAATCTAAAGAAGAATTAACTAGGTATGAAATTGTTCATGAGGTAGCTAAAAAACAAAAAGAACTTGAGATCACAGAAATAGGAACTACAGAAAACAGCTACTGCTCTGTGATTGGGTGGATTTATTAAAGCTTAGGAGTTTGAAGAAGGACTGTCTTGGAAATGAAGCTCAGACCTCTGACTAGAAGGTGCTGATAGTATCTCTGGGGGAGATGCAGTGAGGCAGTTTTTCCGAATTTAGAAATACCGTTAATTGAGCTCACTTGTTGCTACAGAAAGGGACTTCTGCTGCCAAGATGAAACAGCCTCAGTGGGATGCCCCTCATTAGAACAAGAGGCAAATAGGAAGTCCCCAAAAAACATACAGGAAGGAACAAGCCTCTTCCTCCTCCTTCAGCTTTCGAGCTCCCTGAAGCACCTCTATCAGCTAAGTTTAATGGGAGCCAACTTGCAAAAAAAAAAATATGATTTGGAGTTCCAGCCCAGGTACCAGCAGAGTAACAAAGGCTGGCTTTGGAAGTAAGACACAATAACTTAATAAATGACATATTTACTATCATCATTTTATTCAAAATTGTTTTGGGATTTTGACTAATACAGGTTTCAAAAACTTAAAATAATCCACAATAATACAAATACTTGGGAAAGGGAGCAATTCATTTTATTTGCAAAGGCACTGTTATAGCTAGAAAACCCACAAAACATATTAGAACGTGTTTTAGAATAAAAGAATTAGGTCAGGTGGCAAGATGTAAGATAAATATACAAATATAATGTATTTTCTTTGTACTAGCTACAACTTTGTTGTATATCAAAACAATCCTGATATCACAGTGGCTTACAACAGCAAACATTTATTTCTCACTAACATTGCATGAGTGCTGAAGGTTGGTGTTGGGAAACTCTCCTCCATGTGATACTCTTGTTCCTACGTATCTTGCTGGGTGTGCTAAGCACGCAAGAGCCTGATCATTTCCTACCCAGCCGTTTCTCAGGGTTGTGTTTACAGCAAGCAAGCTTGAGAGAAGAGGTAATTTTTACCTCTGGGGCAAAGAGCTGGCTTGCTCACTACTTGCTATGAAATGATGAGATTTTAAATTCTATGTTCTTTTCCTATAATGTAACCCAGCTTTGTTCAGGCATCCATCTGGGCCTGTTCACATCATCACTGTGGAAATGAAGACTCAGGGAACCAATACAGACATGCTGATGTTCTGACTACTGCTTTCACTATAATCAAGTGTTTGGTTTCTAACCCAAGTGTCTTTGGTCAGCATCTATGAAACTAGCAAGTTAACATATTGGCTTGAAAGTAAGGAGAAATAGGAGACCCTTTCCAGTTCTTCACAGTTGGCTGCTACTCTGCTTCATGCTGTGGGTCAGCCGGAGGTCTGCTTCACGAGCTTTCTCATTCTGGGATCTAGACTGAAGAAGCTGACCCTACCTAGACATTTCCATGCTCAAGAGGCCAAGGGAAATCACACAGCTGATTTAAAGCTTCTGTTTGGATATACTTATATCACATCCACTCACATTCATTGGCCAAAGCAAATCCCATGGCCAGCCCAAATGAGGAGAGGAAGAATGCTTCATCTCTGAAGGTATTGCAGATTATACCCAACATGCATGGATGTATAGTCCTCTAACCAAGAAGGAAGTAGCTAACAACAAATAATACAATTTACCATAGTCACAAAAAGCAGTTAAGTATAAATGGAAAATAAAGCCCTCTTCACAATAACTAAGGAAAAACTCTAAAAAAATTTAACAAAAAATTACAGTGTCTATATGCAAATCTTTTTTCTTGACGAATAGAAAGTAAACCTCAATAAATGAAAATGTATGCCAAGTTACTGGATGGAAATATAGTATGATTTTAAAAATATTCTCTATTTTAATGCAAATTAAATCAATCTCAGTTTATGGTATTCTTTAAAATGAAAATGAGTTATAGATCTGTCTATGGACCAGCTAGATCATCTATGAGAAACTGTTAAGTGATAAAGCGACTTGCAAGAAAATGTACAATGTAATATCATTTTATTTTATAAGATAAAAACACTGCATGTTTGTGTGTATGTTAATATAAACATGAATACTTTTGTAGGTGCATGAAGAATAGGGTAGTTGGATAACTTGATTTTTATCAGAGGGATTAGTTTTAGGGAGGCTGGGGGAATGATTCTTATTTCTTTATGTATCTTTATATTGTTTAACAATGGAGTTCAGTCCAACAGTAAATTAAAAATCACAGTTTGGGAGCCTGAGGCAGGCAGGTCACCTCAGATCAGGAGTTCAAGACCAGCCCGGCCAACGTGGTAAAACTTCATCTCTACAAAAATACAAAAATTAGCTGGGCATTATGGCAGGTGCCTGTAATCCCAGCTACTCGGGAGGCTGAGGCAGGAGAATTGCTTGCAGTGAACAGAAATTGTGCCATTGCATTCCAGCCTGGGTGACAGAGCGAGTCTCCAACTTAAAAAATAGTAATAATAACATCAGAGAATCATAAAAAATATTTTAAACCTTGCCTAAGTATCTATTTAAAGGTGGCATTTTATTTATTTTATTTTATTTTATTTTTTGAGACAGGGCCTCACTCCATTGCCCAGGCTGGAGTGCGGTGGTGCAATCATAGCTCACTGCAGCCTCAAACTCCTGGATTCAAGTGGTCCTTTCAGCCTCCCGAGTAGCTGGGACAACAGGTATGCATTACCATGCCTGGTTGTTTACTTAAAAAAAAAGTTGTAGAGACAGAATTTTGGATACGTTGCCCAGGTTAGTCTGGAACTCCTGGCTACAAGTGACCCTCCCTCTTTGCCTCTCCAACCTTAGTTTTTATTTCAGATTCAGGGGCATGTGTGCAGATTTGTTACATGGGTATGTTGTGTGATACTGAGGTTCTGGTTTCTAACAGGCAGCATATTTTAGACCTCAACATATGTGTACTCATAGAATGAACAAATAATATGCTTGTGGGGTTCAGGTATAAGAAGTAACTAGGCAGTCATGTAGCAACTGCCATTAGCAGCACTAATTACTCTTCAAAACCAGCTTGGCCTCTTGAAAATACCCCTTATTAATATTTTCCTTCTATAAGGCAGCTGAAGATGGCAGCCCAAACACACAAATCTGGTGAGACTTTCTTATAATCAAGCATAGATCCAGGAATATTGCAAGCAACAAAGATTCAACTTCCTCAGTGTGTTGTATGTGAAAAAAAAAACACACACCAGCTAAAGGAACTATGTAGCCATATCTTAGCTTTAATGGATTTAAATCAAATTTACACAAACCTTATTTTTATATGGAAGACTTTATTATTACAGAGTGCAATTCTCTGCATATATATAGTATTAAATAATATTGGAACATATACAGAAGATGCTGTAATGGCTGTACAGATTTTGTATAAAGTAGCTGTATTAGTCTGTTGTCACATTGCTATAAAGAACCACCTAAGACTGGGTAATGAATAAAGAAAAGAAGTTTAATTGACCTGCGGTTCTGCATGCCTGGGGAGGCCTCAGGAAACTGACAATCATGGCAGAAGGGGAAGGGGAAGCAAGGCACATCTTACATGGCAGCAAGAGAGACAGAGGCGGGGATGTACCACACTTTAAAACCATCAGATCTCATGAGAACTAATTCACTATCACAGGATCAGCAAGGGTGGATTCTGCCCCCATGATCCAATTACCTCCCACCAGGCCTTTCCCCCAACACATGGAGATCACAACTCGAAATGAGATTTGAGACACAGAGCCAAACCATATAGGTAGCACTTTAAATCACTGGAGAACAAAATTTCACAATGCTGAAGAAATTCTCAAAGAACTATATGTTCTGAGTGCTGCCACAAGTCTATCTGAATGAATGTGTAGAAGCTATTCCAGAATTTTTCTTTCTTGGAGTCTACAGTCACACATTAGAATGTATTACCTGCTAATATCACATGTTGAGTTTTCCAAAATAACAGATCATTGCATTTTCTTATCATTAGTCTGATGCATCTTATGATTGCCCCCAAGAACTTTGGGTTTCTGCATGACTGGTGGTTAAAGAGGAAGCAGAATAAAAGGAGCTGTTTTCTCATGCCTTTGGGGCTACAACTAAACCTAATAATCTTTGAAGCTCTGTCAAAATTCTTCCAAACAAATGAGATATTAAAAATCAATAATAGGACAAGGTGTACTGGCTTATGCAGTAATTTCAGCATGTTGGAAGGGTGAGACAGGAGAATAACTTGAGGTTCAGAGTTTGAAACTAGCCTGGGCAACATAGCAAGACCCTGTCCCTACCAAAAAAAATTTAGAAATTAGCCAGGCATGGTGATATATGTATGCCTGTTGTCCCAGCTACTTGAGAGGCTGAAGAGGGAGGATCACTTGAGCCTGAAGGTTGAGGCTTTAGTGAGCTATGATTGCATCTCTGCACTCTAGTCTGAGTGACAGAGAGTGACCGTGCCTCTGAAATACTACAATAATAAAAAAAATTAATTGATAAGAATGTGCATTTAATAATACTCCAATAATGTGGAATTCACAGTGAGGATTTGGACAGGAAAAAAAATCAGTTATTCACTGCTAAGCATCCGAAACTCTGCCTGGTAATCTATGAGAATTGTTTATATCATTATCAAGGTTGTCAATCCCATGGAAAGTACTAGAATATATACCTTGCTTTGTGAAAACTTGAATGCTCATGGCAAAGTTCCTATGTTCTATCCTGAAGTTTGCAAGTTATCACATGGAAAGATATTTGGCCAAAGAATACAGGGGCTTCATTTTCAGAATGTTAAGTAAGCTGCCAATAACTTCAAACTTTCAAAACTAATACCTTTCATTAGGACTTTGCATATTTGGCAGATTCAGTTGGAATTTTGTATGTGGAACCTGAAATTTTAAGAGGTAGATCCTGCTATTAGTGTGTATTAAGTTCACTTCAGGCAGTTTTAACCAAAATCCAGCTACAGCAAGAGCAAATTGCTGCTAAAATTGGCTTCTTCTCTTTCTGACTTAATTCTTAAAAGTGATATCATGGGGGAAAGAATGCAAAACATCATCTAATTTGCCTGCCAGATAAATTCAGGTAATAATTTTTGTGACATTATGGCAAAAAATTTCATTTGGAAGTTTGGAAGGAAATTGTTACTCCCTTACGTTTTTTATTTGCTAAACGATCCCCACGAGGAGATTTGGGGAATTAGATTTGATTTCATTGCAACTTCCAGAAAATAATTTGGAAAAGCTTTGGATAAAATAGGTTCTTGTTTAACCCCAAATAAGTGAGAGAGCCTTGCATGTCCTCATTCCGTTTTCATTGACTATGCTTGTGAAAACTTCTTCCTTAATTGTTACATTTCTGACTGTGAAAACAAAGCAGCATGCTAGGATTGATGCGAAAAAATGACCTATATCGTGCTCTTGTCGTCCAACTTTAGGCTTGTGTGTCTTCTCAGTGCTGCTTTCCTTCCCTGAAATTCACCTTTCCTCGACTTGTTAGCTAAGCTAATTTCTCCTTGTTCTGCGAATCTCAGATCAAGTGAGTCATTTACTCCTGGAAGTCTGGTTCAGATGGAGTGGCCTTTCCTGTATCCTCCCATAACACTCTGCACAACCTGTGATCCTGGCATTTTCCACAAACTGTGTACTCCATGCTGCCCTGGAGCATTTTATACGCGAAGTCCCTCACAGAACGTCTGCTGTATTTTAGTCTTTCAATATAAATTTGCTGCCCAAGGTTTATAGGTAAATACATGCAGGCATACATGTCCCAGAGAAGAAGTATGGAAGAGTCATGGATTAACCTGGTGGTGGAGAAGAGGTGCTACCAGTCAGGACGCTACATGAATAGACCATGCCACGTAGAGGGGTAAGTTAAGGGCACATGAAGGGAGAGAGTCCCAGCCAGGGAAAGAGGATGTTTAAGAAGGAAGGAAGGGAAGGAGGAAAGGGAACTAAGAGGCAAAAAGGTATGGAGGCTGAAGGCCAGAGAGAGCAGTGGGGACTATGGTAAATGGTAGGGTACATGCCTCAATTAAAGAGAGAGGCCATTACCTTGCCACATGGGAATTTGGAGTCTAATATGGTCAGATGCTTTTTTTTAAAGAGAAGCTAGAAATTGGATATGAGATTTCCCCGTTTTAGTTGGGCAAGTAGAGTTGACACTTGAACAATGGGGGGGTTAGGAGGGTTGACTCCCGTGCAGTTGGAAGTCTACAGGTAACTTTTGAATTCCCAAAAGCCTAACTACTAATAGCTTCCTGTTGATCAGAAGCCTTACCAATAATATACACAATCAATTAACATATATTTTTGTATGCTATATGTAGTGATATGGTTTGGATCTGCATCCTCATCAAATCTCATGTTGAATTGCAATCCCCAGTGTTGGGGGTCGGCCTGCTGGGAGGTGATTAGATGGTGGATGTGGTGATTAGATGGTGGATGTGGTGATTAGATGGTGGATGTGGTGATTAGGTGGTGGATGTGGTGATTAGGTGGTGGATGTGGTGATTAGGTGGTGGATGTGGTCTTCCACAAACAGTTAACACCATTCCTTTGGTGCTGTTCTCGTGATAGTGAGTGAGTTATCGTGAGATCTGGCATTTAAAAAGTGTTAGCACCTTTCCCGTCTCTCTTGCTCCTGCCACGTAAGACATCTTGCCCCCTCTTCACCTTCCACCATGATTAGAAGCTTCCTGAAGCTGCCCCAGGCTGGAGTGCAGTGACACAATCTCAGCTCACTACAACCTCTGCCTCCTGGGTTCAGGTGATTCTCCTGCCTCAGCCTCCCGAGTAGCTAGGATTACAGGCATGCACCACCATGCCTGGCTCATTTTTATATTTTTAGTAGAGATGGGTTTCGTTATGTTGGCCAGGCTGGTCTCAAACTCCTGACCGCAAGCAATTCACCTGCCTTGGCCTCCCAAAGTGCTGGGATTACAGGCGTGAGCTACCACACCTGGCCAAATTTGTCTAACACCCCCCGGTTTATGCACATAACAAAAAGCTCATTGCTGTGGAGAACAAGCTACTTGACACCGCAGATCAGTGTGCAGATGGCGGTCTGGGAATGATGTAGAAACACCCATGTTATCTCTGTGGCGTTTCCTCCTGAACGATGCTTCCTGAGGAGTGCGTGTCCTCAGGATGAAGGTTCTCCTTCCGTATAAGAGCACCGCTGACTCTGTGGGGAACCTTGAGGAATTTGACAGTCCTTGGTAAAATGGAAAAATCTGGAAAAATCCCTCCAAATAGTTTAATCTCACACTTTAAATACATTACCAAGGGAGAGTGTAAAGGGGAAACAGCAAAACGCCCAGAGACTGGGATGTGGGGAGCGCAGACCTTCAGAGCACTTGAAGAAGAAAGGGAAGAAAGTGAGAAGGACAGCAGGACCAGAAGCATTTGCCACGGACTGAGGAAAGAAGGCCAACGCAGTCGCTTGTCACAATCATGCTTATTTACTTAATGTGTTTGTTTTCATTACTAAAAGGACACAACATGTAAGCTGGATGACTATTAAATTATTTCTACAGCATTCTTGTGCATGTACGTTCAAGAGTTAACATCTCCTAGCAAATAATACAGTCAGAAAAGAGATTGGAGGCGAGTTTCACATCTGTTTTACTTTAACCTTTCTACACAGGAAAAACAGTCCTGATGACTTTGCCCAGTTTTTAAACTTGGAATTGTCTTCCATGGAACTGAAAAGCCCTCACACACATTGAAATTAATCTCATGGTGTTGAAACTTCTGGAAAGCTGGCGTGGAATTTTCTTCTCAGATTTGAAATCCACATAAGAAAGATGTGCAATTAGTAGACAAATGTGGGGAAACGTTCAACCTCATTAGCAATCCAAGATATACAAATAAAAGCAGCAATAACATAACCTTATTGGTTTGGACTGATGATGAACTCTAGTGCTGGCTGCGTGGTTGTTACTTAGACTCTGAAACATTGCTGGAGGCAGTACGGCTGGGACAATCCCCATAGAAGAATGATTTGGCAATGCATTTTCAGAACTACAAAACAGCCTGGCTCTCTGCTTTTCGGAATTTAATTTGAAATCTATAAAATAAAAAAATACATATAGAAAGGTTTTGTGTCACCTTTATTTACAAGGTACTAAGTATACCTAGAACAGTTAGTAGTTTATGTTGGTATTCTGAGAAGCAGAGGGGACCCTTCCCTCCCCTCCCCTCCCTGAGATGGAGTCTCCCTCTATCGCCCAGGCTGGAGTGCAGTGGCACGATCTTGGCCACTGCAACCTCCACCTCCTGGGTTCAAGCAATTCTCTTGCCTCAAACTCCCCAGTATCTGGGACTACAGGTGCGCACCACCACACCCGGCTAATATTTGTATTTTTAGTAGAGATAGGGTTTCGTCATATTGGCCAGACTGGTCTTGAACTCCTGACCTGAAGTGATCCGCCCACGTCGGCCTCCCAGAGTGCTGAGATTTCAGGTGTGAGCTACCGTGCCTGGCCGTGAGCGGGGATTCTTGTGCAGCGACGTGGTGAGACAGTGCTTGCGGGTAAAACCTGTAAGAGATGCAGCAGCATGTGGCCAAGGATGGAACTTGATGATATTGTGGGTGCAGCTGAAGTCTGGTCTCAGCTGAGCGCATGGGGAGCTCTGAAGTGTGAGCAACCCTACAGCATTGTCCTACCTTGAAGCAAGGGTCTGGGCTTCTGCACAGTGTCAGTCGTGGAATGAACATTGCATTTCCAAGCGAGGCAGCTCCTGTCAACTCTCAGAAGTGTCTCAGCTCACAGCACGTGGGGTATGGAGGTACTGGCTTAAAAACGAGGTGTGGGTGTTGGCAGCACCCCTTCCCTATGCAGTCTGGAGGGTAAGGCTGCTGTGTGGAACCCAGGTCAGTTGATTTATCTAGGGCAGATCTCCTGGGCGAGAGGGTTAGATTTGGACCCCTTTTCTTCTGGGAACTGCATGTTCCTTTATCTGTGAGTGGCTTCTTCCAGTGGGAGCTGCTAAATTGTTTCCCCAATACTCCCCACTTGCTTCCCTCCATCTACCATCTACCACACTCTGGCCGAAGAGTAACAGCAGAAGAGACTGACCGAAACAAAACAGGAGATGCTGGCTGGTGGGTGGATGCAGAAATCTGGCTTTGACTGCTTCAAAAGTGGGGGAAATCTGTCTGTTTTTCTGGTTAGTGCTAACCTGGTGTTTCACAGTAACAGAAAGCATGACTCAGAAGCAGGCCCTGTCTCCTCTGGGAGTATCTGTCCTGTTTTGGTCGGGCTATGGAGTGTGTAACTTTTAATTCAAAAAATGTGCAGCTCTGTATAATCCCTTTTGAATGATACAGAGAGTGGAGAATCAGCCTGGTGTGTTGCATGTAGTCTCAGCTTTCATTTCCCCATTTAATCTTTCTGTTTATCTTCCTGGAGAATTTTAAAGAGAAATTGGAAGGAATCTCAAAGCTATCAGGAATGGCTGGTCTTTTGCCCAGTTCATTAGAATAGTTTTAAAATGGAAAAAAAAGAACAAGAAAAAAGAAAGTCTACACATTGGAAAACTTTGTTAAGAATTCTTTCCAATCGTTGTCTTTTTACTAAAGACCTCCTGTTTCAACCAGATATTTCTGTATCCACTTTAGAAATAAATGACTAATATGTAAATTTAAAAGTAATACATGCAATGCAGTGAGGTTTTTCTACCTGAAGCCTGAAAAATGTTCCAGGGACAAGAGACATGAAGTTATAGGAGGCTGCAGCAACAGAGAGGCTTAAATTTCAGGAGGGACCCAAGAGGCCAGTGTATGTGTTTTCAACTCAGATTCCTGCTTTACCACTTAACGAAACCTTTGTCTTTAGAACAGGTCCTTAACCTCACCAAGCCTCGGTTTCTTCAACTACGTAATGGAAATGATACTTCTCCCTCCATAGGCAGCACGGTGGGGCTGAGGGGCAGAGACATTGTGCTGCAGGCTCTAGAGGCACATGCTGGGCTGTCAGTGTCTGCCTCACTACACGCTAGCTGTCTGACCTTCGCACATTAGCCCCTCTGGGCTTCAGCTTCCTTTCCTGAAAATTGAGCACTTACCTTCTAAGAGGTGATTTGAGGATCAATGAGTTACCACTGAAATGTTTATATATTTGATGGAATACTACTCAGCCATAAGAAGGAATGAATTAATGGCATTTGCAGCAACCTGGATGGGATTGAAGACCATTATTCTAAGTGAAGTAACTCAGGAATGGAAAACCAAATGTCACATGTTCTCACTCGTAAGTGGGAGCTGAGCTATGAGGACGCAAAGGCGTAAGAATAACACAATGGACTTTGGGGACTCAGGGGGAAAGGGTGGGATGGGAGTGAGGGATAAAAGACTACAAATCAGGTTCAGGTGATGGGTGCACCAAAATCTCACGAATCACCACTAAAGAACTTACCCATGTAACCAAATACTGCCTGTTTCCCAATAACCTATGGAAATAAAAAAAAAATTTTTTTTAAAAGGAAGAGGACTTGGCGCACAGTAAGCATTTAACAAACAGGCTACTAATTTACTTGATATCAAGAAGATTTTTAAATTAAATAATGTACATAGAGAAAATGGTAAATGTAAATGTTATTTTATCTCAGTTTCTGAGATAAATCATGTAGCTCAAAAACTGAAGTCTCGACAGTATCTTCAACTGATCTTAGAACTCAGTCAACGATGGATGAATACTACCTGAAAGAGTATTAGAACACTATCTCATTTCCACACAAATGAGCTCGGAAGTTTTCTTTGTGATAATTTTAAGACTTAACATAAGGACTGGAAATCCAGTTACAAATAAAATGTGGATACACTGAAATATGTCTTCAGAGTAGGAATAATAATACAGGTGTTTCTGCTTTAACTTGATATGTATTTTCTTACAAAACCTTGTGCTCTGCAAAACCTTGTGCTAATGTAACCAAATTTAGGAAAAATTATGGTTGGAGCAGGCCACTCAAAACTATGCAACTTAGTAACCAGAGCAGTATAAAAACAAAAATTGGTTGGTTCCCGGAACAATAACCTTAGGAGCCCGGTTAGGCAGCTCAGTGCAGCTAGAAAATGCCACCGTGCAGCAGTAGTGTGGCTATGCTGGCCACATTTACATGAGAACAAAGGGGCAGGCGGAGGAGGCCCTGGGCTGCTGGTAAGGTGGGTTCCAAGGCATCTGTCTACCACAGGAAGAGAGCGTCACAGCACACGCTGAGCTTCACTTCTCTACAGAGGGTGCCTCAGAGGCCAGCATTGTTTATTTACTTAAAAATAACCGTTTATCTAGCAATTCCATTATTGGGTATACACTGAAAGGATTATAAATCATTCTACTATAAAGACACATGCACATGTATGATTACTGCTGCACTATTTACAATAGCAAAGACTTGGAACAAACCCAAATGCCCATCAGTGATAGACTGGATGAAGAAAATGTGGCCCATATACACTATGGAATACTATGCAGCCAGAAAAAAGAATGAGTTCATGTCCTTTGCAGGGATGTGGATGAAGCTGGAAGCCATCATTCTCAGCAAACTAACATGGGAACAGAAAACCAAACACTGCATGTTCTCACTCATAAGTGGAAGTTGAACAATGAGAACACAGGGACACAGGGAGGGGAACATGACACACCAGGGCCTGTCGGGGGTTGGGGAGCAAGGTAAGGGAGAGCATTAGGACAAATACCTAATGCATGTGGGGCGTAAAACCTAGATGATGGGTTGATAGGTGCAGCAAACCACCATGGCACATGTATACCTATGCAACAAACCTGCATGTTTTGCACATATATCCCAGAACTTAAAGTAAAAAAAAAAAAACCAAAAAATAACCATTTATAGGTGCCAGTGTAGTAATCAAGCTAAGTTTTCTTTTTCCCTTGCTGATGAAGGTTATACTTCTGTTGCTGCTAGAATGGTGCACCTTGCTTAGATAAAGATCATGCACCAAAACCATTTCCTCGTTCTACCAACCTCATTACCTATTGATCAATTGTGTGTGAGTTAATTTGCATTTTTAGGTTATCTAATGTGATCAAAAAGGTGTTAAAAGTTTTCTACATGTTTAGAAAAATTCCAAAGCCACTTACTAAGAAACATGTTGCTTTTGACTGTCTGGAAGAGGTTACAACTTGGATTGAACTGGGAATTTTTGAGGGAGCCGAGGAGTAAGTAAAGGAGGAAGATAGATGTACGGGAAATAGTAATAGAAGGGGTTTATACTTAGAGAACTGGGGTGAATGGTGACTACATTCCTGGCACTGTTCTAAGTGCCTTTTATGGGTTAACCCACTTAATTCTCACAGCAATCCTTCTAAGGTTGTTTTTACTGCTCCACTTCTACAGATGAGGAAACTGAGGCACAGAGAGGTTCAGTGGCTTGCTGAGGGTTGCGTGAGTGTTGAATTGGGCTTCGAACCCAGGCTTTCAGCTCCTGAGTCTGTCTTCATGGAATGGCTACATGGAACAGCCTTTGCAAATGTTACCTTTGTGGCTGCAATGGCTACATAGATGGATGTGGACGTGCTTTCCTTCTGTGGGCTCGTGGTGAACCCCTGAACGAGCCGGATGAACCTCAGGCATGGAAAGAGATATTAATTCAGAGAGACCATCTGTGAGAAAGTGCTCTGTTACATGAAACAGAGAGAAAGGGTGGCACGGTAGACAGACAAAAATGTTGCTTCCTGGTCGAGTGCCGGTGGGTGCCATCACCCATTAGTTCTCCCATGCCTCTCAGATGTCAGCTCCAAAAGTCCTATCACACTTTCATGCCAGCCCTGGTTCCCAGGAGGAAGAGAGTGTGGACTTTTTTTTGCATTTAAAACAAAAAGAAGTTGATACTGGGAGAATAATCTGCTTTACTGCAATGTAAAGGGATCTTTCTTGGGATCTCTGCGAGGCTTATCAAGAGCGTCGTTCCAATCTTCTTCTCCTCTGTGGAGGTGGGGCAGGTGGAGGGAAGCATGAAATGAAATAAATAGCACAGTGAAATCAGGAGAAGGACTACTGAAGAGACAGAGAGAGACCAGTAGAGGACAAGCCTGGGATTGAGAGAGAGGGGATTTGGGAAGGGCTCCCAAGAAGGCGGGGTGTCCGGGAAGCATCCTGGCCTCAAGCTCCAGTTACATAGAGATATGTCTGATGGAACAGAGTGGCCAGGGAGACTTTGTACTTAACATCCATGGGTCTCTGTTTGCTCTTTTTACCCTCAGCCTGTTTCCAGCTGTTTCCAACTTCAAAAGGATTAAAGGATTGTGGCTTACTTCAGGAGGCAGAGAGTAGGAGGGTATTTATGGCTGATCCCAAGGCTTAGGAGCCAGAGAAGGAAGGAAACCTTGATCCCCAGAAACAGGTGGGTACAGTGGAAATCAAAGCAATGGGACAAGCCCAAGAATTCTTGGAAGAAAATGAATTAATGGACCCAAGGCAAAAAAGCAGCCCAGGGGAGGCCATCTGGAGGCCACGCCCAAGCAACCCTGCCTCCATCCCTGGGGAAGCTTCTTCTCTCGGACCCGATCACTAGGTTCTGGGAGTGAGACATCCTACTCCATTGTCTAGGACATGTGGAGAGACCAAGGAGCCTCTAGAGCCTTTTCCTGGGGAAAAAAGAGTCTCGAATCCCATGCTAGAACTGAAAGGCATTTTCCAGGGTAATGAATTGTAATGTATCAAGTAGAAGCATTCAGGGTATCAATTTGAGCTCCCTGCAGTCAAATCATCAGGCAAATGGGAAATATAAAGGATGGAACAGGAAAGACTGGAACTCAGCCTCATGGGAGATCCTTCTTGAGCCAGGTGGGATGACATTTGCTTGTGAATTCTGACTTGGTGCCCAGGAAATCCATGTTCACTAAGTTTGAAGATGGGATACAGGAAGGAGATTTGTTTGACCGATTCAAGAAGAACCAGTCAAGGTCTGAAACAGGAGACAGGAGTTTGGGAATGGGAAACTGGCAGAGGGGTGAGTCTGAGATCAGTATCTCCCCAGCTGCATCCCCTCCCACCATGAGTTTTGGAATCACCTAGTGTACGCATTTACAATATGAACTCCTGGGCTCCTTCCAGATCTGCTAACTCAGGGTTTCTGGTGGCATGGATCAGGAATCTGAATTTTAAGGAACATTCCAGGGCCAGGTACGGTGGCTCATGCCTGTAATCTCAGCACTTTGGGAGGTCGAGGCAGGTAGATCACAAGGTCAGGAGTTCGAGACCACACTGATCAACATGGTGAAACCCCGTCTCTACTAAAAATACAAAAATTAGCCGGCCGTGATGGTGTGCGCCTGTAGTCCTAGCTACTCAGGAGGCTGACGCAGGAGAATTGCTTGAACCTGTGAGGTGGAGGTTGCAGTGAGCCGAGATCATGCTACTGCACTCTAGTCTGGGTGACAGAGTGAGATTCCATCTCAAAAAAACAAAACAAAACAAAAAACCACTCCAAAACTTTAGCATTCCTTTACATATTGATATTAAAGAATGCCTGGTTTCAGTTTTTTTATTTATTACCTAGAAATTTTGGTACCTGGATGTTAAATGATAACAAGATCCAATTATTTTCAAGAACTATGAATACTGAACATCCATAGTGCTGTAATTGAATAAACCTATAATAATAATAATAATATTCCCTGACACACACAATTGCAATTTTGCTGCATGGGAATGAGATATAAATGTGAATTGGTTTACCTACAGGATTGCGTTCATGTTACTTTAAAATACCTTAACTCAGAAATTTTGCAGCCAACAGGGGAGAGAGGCATGAGCTGGAAGGGTGTTGTAAGGACACAGCTGAAAAACACCCGCTTCTCACTAGCACAGGATCTGGGTGGTTAGGTGTGCTGTTTCCTGCAGCTGAGTTGCCAGAGAAATGAGATGTCAGAACTAATCTCTTCCTTTCCTGGGTAGAAGGTGAAGCCAGCAGCTGGTCTTGGCTGTTTTGCCCCACGTGGGTGTCCTCTTTAAAGTGCTGGCTCTCTGATACCTTCCTCCCAGAAGCCCAGTATACTCATCATTGAACTTACTAGGTCGCTGCTGCTCCCTTTGCATGACCTGCTGGGCATGAAAGAGATAGTCGGGTCATAGGCAGTACTGCCGTGCTAACACGTGCAGGAAGATTTTATCCTGAGACCAAAGAGCTGGACACTGGCCAGTCCAGACCTCTCGTTTTGCTAGTGAGAAATGAGGCTCTGAGAATGAAAATGACTTACCTAAAGGCATAGGACTTGTGCAGAGCATTCAACACCTTGAACTCATGTTCCCTAACTCTCACAACCCTGCCCCTCTTTTCCATCATACGCCTACATTCACTGAACCCTGGCTGGGCAGGTGAGCAGGTGACTCAGGGAAATTGTGTGCCAGGTATACCTGAGCCTGTGAATCACTTCCTGCTATTTCATACAGCCCCATTCACTGCACAACCTCTCTTAAGGATCATACGCTTCTAGTGGTATAGTTCGGTCCCAAGACACTTGGAGTCAGTATTGGTGGCAGGATGGCTTCAGCACTTTTGAGAGCCCCGTGGCACATCTCTTATTCTGTTGATTTCATGCACCCTCTGATTACTGAATATCCTCCTGCTTTATTTTTCCACACCCATTTGCTGTTTTTCAGCAAATGTTCTTACTCACTGTGGCCAAGGGGACCGACGTTAAATTCCAACATTGCTTGTGGCAACTTTGAAGGGCTGAGGTAATGTAGCTGTGGAAATAAAGCAAGGTTTCTGGGGACAGACGTGAGAACACTCGGTCCAGTCGGGTTCAATAGCTGTGTGCTGAGGTCACCAGCAAAGGCTGGGACCTTCCTGGGAGACTGGACTTAGTCCCTGACCATAAGGACTGTGTTTCCAAAGAAGTTTCTGGGCTGTACTGGAGCGTCCTCAAGTTCTTTACACTTAAGAAAGAATAGCAATGCCCTATAAGAGTCCGATGGAGAAGTAGGAGGGTAAACTATTCCAAGCTCTTGTTACTTCACCACCCAGTTGCCAGGTAGCATCAGAAACCACGAGGGAATATGTTTTAAAAGGCATCGTTCTTCTTCTCTGTAGGTGACCTTCATTTCAGCATAAGTAGATATGAAGCAGTCTAGTTGCCAGCTAAAACAAATCCTTTAAAGGAGTTTATCTTCAGGTTGAAAATCTCTCCCAAATATCAAATGAATATGCTTAGCTCCCAGCGTAAAACACTCTACTGCTCTACTGGGGGAAGATGGACCTTAGAGTGCCCGTGGTTTCTAGCCAAGTAAGAGCAATTTGGCAAGTTTACCAGGGCAGACTGCTAGATAATTTTTCTGAAAGTTGTCCTAGAATGAAAGCTTTTACTCTAAAGGCTTTATCTAAGAAATCCCCAAAGATCCCACACCATGGCGAATGCCATATGTTTCTTTTTGGACCAGATAAGCGATCCCGTCAAGAATAGACCCTGTGGTTGCCAGGATAAGAGAATGAAATTTTTAGTAGAAATGCAGTCATCACTTCACTCAGTAAGAAAGAAGGGGGAAAAGGTGTTAGTGGCATATAACCAACTATAATAGCCTCAGCTATGTGAGACTCTTTATACGTCTTGGAATTTTTGAAGCTGAAGTTGTCTATGCCAAGATACACTTGGGCAATACAACCTGAGAAAACAAAGTTTTAAATAAAGCATTCTGACATCTTTTGCTAATGACACATGCAATTTTGTAATATACCAAGCTTACATCTTTCCTTCCAGCTTGGAAGAGTGCAACACCATACATATCTGGCCCCAAACCAGGAAGAAAGTCAGGCTTGACCTCACCCGCAGAGTCTCGGTGGCAGTGAATCCAAGAGGCCTAGACGCAGAGAGGGAATTATAATAATACCACCCCCTCAAGCTGAGAGGTTGGGGGAACCTGTTCACATTCTCCAGGTTTTTAAATGTAAATATGTACAAAGACTTGAGCAGTTGTGAAGTCGTTCTGGACCCCAAATGAAGGTGGGCTAAGCTCTTCTTCATGCTGCAAGAAGTTACTCAGGAAAACCAGTCATCTCCCTGCAGACCGATCACAGTGAGATCTCCGTGACGGCTACAAAAGCCAAACTCAAACTCAATATGATTTTCTACAGTTGAAACATTCCAATTAAATACCTGCATTTATTTATTTGGAAGAAAGAAAGCAGAACATTTATTTCAGTCATAGAAATCAGCATGTCTTTGGCTTGTATTAAAGACTGTTGGTCTGCTAAGCTCTGTTCAAAATTCACAACACAGGAATTTACAGAATTTTCATAAAAGCAATTGAAATTACAGCATCTCCATGAACTCCCAGGGTGCACTTCGATTAACAAAAGATGTTTTGCTTTACTCACACCTGCTCAGTTCTCCATGGGGGCTCAAGTGATACGCATTCCGATAGAGAAGTGTCAATAAAATCAAATAAAAATGAAGTTCCAGGGAAGGGAGTGGAGATGTACAATATTACCACAGAAAGTGTATTTGAGAAGAAGCTGAACTATTGGAACTGTCTTTAAAGTAGAAAATTGTTAGAGAAAAATATATTTTCAACCATAAGTCATACAATTTTGACTTTTGTTGAGTACTCTACCAGGTCATCTTAACACATCTTCTCTATGTTTCCTTGAGTGCATTGTGTGTGTGTGTGTGTGCGTGCGCACGCGCCTGTGTGTAGGGTGGCTATAGGAAGGGTACAAGGATGGGGAAAGTTTAGAAGAGGTAGGAGAAAAGAATGGAAGAGCTAGCAAAATAGGAATTCTTTCTCTTTGCGTGTTACTGGAAAGAATTAAGGAACTTTTGTGAAGTTCTGTTTGTGCTTGTTACATTATTGTCCTCAGAAAACTCATGTTTTCTTTGCTTGAAGTTCATGAAATCCCACTTCTTCTAAGAGGACTCTTGTCTATAGGGAAACAAGGAAAGAACTTAATTTCTTCTAATTGCAACACATTCCATTTGATGCTTTCTTGATATTTCTGAGGTTTTGTTGTTGTTCTGAGAGTCCAAAAACATGAAAAGCTAACTCAATGCAGGGTGCTACATTAATAGCTGTCTTCCCCCAACATCCCAAACTACACAGATCACATTGGATTTCAACAGGCAAGACCCCTTGCCCTTTAAGAGATAACTGCTCATTGGAAGCAGAACAATGATAAATATGTGACAGGAAACTTTTATTTGTGATAGGAAACGCCCTTTGTTTTTTACAATCTCTTGCTGCTTTCGAAGGAAGGGGGGATTCTCAAGAGGGCCCTCAGTGCACTAAAATCTCAGACTTCACCGCTATACAATTCATCTATGCGACCAAAAACCATTTGTACCTCAAAAGTGATTGAAATAAAAGAAAATAGTTAAAAAAAAAAGTCTGGCCCCGAAATTAAGAGGGTCCTTTGCAGAGTGAGGTGCTGAGGATGAAGGCGGCAGGTTGGGGGAATCTCTAGGGGGAGCTCTGCAGAGGAGAAGCAGGTATTGGATGGCAGAGAGGTGAGGGGAGACCCTAGAATCAGGAAGGACCCATGTAGAGGAGCTGTAAATGGGAAAGAAAGGGAATGAGTTGGGGCTCCAGGAGCATGTTCCTGGGGGAGCAGCTCTGTGCAAACCTACCCCAAAGGTCCAGGGAGCTGAGAAGCTGAAGATAGAGGCTGACAAATCCAGTTTCTCAGAGAGAAGCATTGAAAAGGGACTTAAGAACAGAAGCCAGGTCTCAGGCAGCCATGAGATGGTGGATCACTGCACCGTTACTCCACAGACTCCGGGCTTATGCACTCTAGGCTTGTACACAGATCCAGGGCTTGTACACAGACCCAGGGCTTATACACTCTAGGGAATTTGCCTCAGGGCAGGATTTATGGTAAGTATGTGTTTATGATAACACCATGGTTATTTTGACCTAAAGGAAGGATTTATGGGAAGTATGTGTGAAAGTAGAAATCCTAGAGGCAGGCTAGGCACAGTGGCTCATGCCTGTAATTCCAGTGCTTTGGGAGGCTGAGGTGGGAGGACTGCTTGAGGCCAGGACTTCACAAAAAGTTTAAAAAATCAGCCAGGTGCAGTGGTCCATGCCTGTAGTCCCAGCTACTAGGGAGGCTGAGGTAGGAGGATTCCTTGAGCCTAGGAGTTTGAGACTACAGTAAACTATGATCATGCCACTGTGCTTCAGCCTTGGCAACAGGGTGAGACTCTGTCCCTTAACAGAGAAAAAAAAAAACAAATCTTAGAGGCATTCTCAGAATTGGGGTTAGTCAACATGGTAGGGAAACAGACCTACAGGTGCAATGGGGACTTTTATTGATTTTCCATTCATTCATTTATTCCTTGCTATGCACCTGCTGTGAGCCAGGGTCTGTTTAAGGCCCTAGAGATAAAGCAGATTGGACCCTAAAGAATCTTCAGTGAAGTCTCTTACTTCTCACTGCTGCCTCCTGAAATAGATTTTCTCTTGGAGAAGGTAGAGAAATGCTCTGAGACTCGCCAAAACTGGTGCAGGGTGAGAACTCAGGACGCTGCCAGCAAGGACAGCCACACCTTGTTAGTCACATTTCAGGAGGGGTGTCCATAAAGAAAAAACCCAACGTCTTGGCTCTTACTTGTCATAACTGACTTCTTGAGCAAGAATGGTAAGCATCTAAGTGTAGGAAGAACACGCATAGCTGCTCAGGAATGTGGAGGGAAGGGAATAATTTGCTTTGGATAGGGTTGGTCCCTACTGAATGTGTTGTGGTGGAGTTTTTTGTTTTTTGTTTTTTTTTTTCTTTTAGTTCACTTGTTCTTTCACCTTGGTCTGGAGTCTGGAATGGTCTTTGGAGTTTAAGCCTCTAGAGCAGCTGTTCTTAAGGGAGGTGTCTCAACAAACTGGTGTGTTGGAATGTGTTGTGAGGAATGCAGTAATTTCTTACTAATAACAAAAATCCAAAATTGTGCAAATGAATGCACCACAATTTTTTAAATGAATAATGTGGAAACCATAGATACTTAAGCAGAGCCCTACAAAAGGCCTTCACTTTTTTCATTGCTGTGACACCAGTGACAGTTGACGTTTACATATATGATCCAGTGGGTGTTCCCAGCTTGATAGCTAGAAGTATGAGCGAGGCAAAGGTGCTTGCTTCCTGACTCGCGAGAAGCCAATACAACAACACCAGGTTTTTGAAATAGAATAGTTTTTATTGCAAGTCAATTCACAGGGAGATAGGAGACCATCTCAAATCTCTCTCCCTGTCCTGGCTTTGAGGCAATAATTTTACTAGAAAAGGTTTAGGGGATGGATTTCGGGATTAGCATGTGATTGTTGGAAGAAAAGGGCAGATTTGGAAAGTTCTTGGGCATGTGCGGTTATCTCTTCATGCCTCCTCATGGGTCCCATGTGCAAATCCAGAGGGAGCTGGTATGAAACATGCAGTGGAAATTCAGGCTGTGACATCAGCAAGCTCATTCTATACAAACTCCAATCAGCCATATTGGTCCCAACTAATTTTAGCCAGTTTTGTTATCTTATAAGTGGAGAGAATTTCAGCATTTTAATAAGTTGTGCTTTTTAAAATCTGCCATTCTGCAAGCTCAATAATTTCTGTTAATTGTTGGTTTATTTAACTCTCTGAGGTATGGTTTCATAACTCTACTCATTTTGTCTCATTCGAGAAGGAAAAGCCAATGAGTGAGAGAGATATTAGGTGCATTACCATTCCTCAAGGCTAACGCTGGGCTCATGGAAAGAGTGCTGTGATTGATTGATAATGTCTGTCATGGATGTGGGAATGGATGTGGTAGCGTATTACCAGGTTTTTATCATTTCTGCATTATGTATTTCTGAGTTTTCTCATGTTGTGGCTCTTTGTTTTACTTCTGTTGTAGTCACCTATGTTGTGTCTTAAATGAGTAACCTGTGCAACCCTTAATAGCTAATGAACAGTGTCGTGAAAGTGACACCCGTGGAAACCTATATCCATAGAACACTGAGTATAGAGTAGGGACACACATATTTTTCTCATTAATGTACTAATAAAATATAATACATTTTGATCAAGAGTGAAACTGTATTTGATTAGAAATTTCAGGGAATACAGTGTTCTTGATTTTATTTTCCAGAGCCAGTGCTTTTGGGAGCCTATCAAGCATGCACATCTACTTTCCTGACTTAGTAAACAAAGTCCAAATGAAAACATGGAAACTGTGGGAGCACCTCATAGTCCGAACCGTGACAATCATTTGGACAGAGAAGACTGCACCTAAACAATTCTAGCCCAAGACAGCCGTTAGAAGTTGCTCTAAAAAAGCTAGAGAGGGAACTCAGGTTCTCAGAGTATTTTGTTGATAGTAACCTCTTTATGAAAATAGGTTAAAGAAAAAAAAACACTGATTGAAGGTTCTGGAATAACCTTCTGGAATAAGACAAAATGAGTAGAGTTATGAAACCACATCTCAGAGAGGTAATTATCTAGGTAACAGGTAATTATCTGGTAATAATCTATCCAGGGATAGATAATTCTAGGTTTTTCTATACCCAGTTGCCCAAATATAAATAAGAGATTTGAACCCTGAAACTATTGAACATTTGATATAAATTATACTCTTCCTTGGCTTGCAAGTACTTAGCCTGGATTCCTTGCAGTTCTGTTCTGGAGTATTCCTTAACACTTTATTCTTCTAGTATTTGAAAATAGTCAGTGACCATATTGAATAAGACAGCACCACCTGTCCAGGAAACTCACTCCCAGCTTGACGAAGCCTATAAAGCAAGCAAGTAAATGAAAATAATTACACTTACAAGATGTTTAAATTAAAATCCTTCTTTTTTTTCTCGAGATGGAGTTTCGCTCTTGTTGCCCAGACTGGAGTGCAATGGCAGCAATGGCACGATCTCAGCTCACCACAACCTCTGCCTCCCGAGTTCAAGTGATTCTCCTGCCTCGGCCTCCCGAGTAGCTGAGATTACAGGCATGTACCACCACGCCTGGCTAATTTTGTATTTTTAGTAGAGACAGAGTTTCTCCATGTTGGTCAGGCTGGTCTTAAACTCCCGACCTCAGGTGATCCGCCTTCCTCAGCCTCCCAAAGCGCTGGGATGACAGGCATGAGCCACCACGCCCAGCCTGAAATCCTTCTTTAGAGAGGTAGCATAATGGAGATGTAGAGAACATGGAATTTGGAGCTAGATTACCCAGGTTCAAATTCCAGCTCCAATATTTGTAAGTTGTGACCTTGAGCAAGCGTTTAACCTGTGAGCTTCGCTTTCCTCATCTGTAAAAGAGAAAGAGAATATTGCATATTCCGGTATGTGGACAGGTTGCCTGGAATGTCATCACAAGGAGTGACTGGAACACCATATCAGCCGACGTGAAGTCATCAACATTGCCTTTCTGTTGCCCTTTTCTAATCAACCAATTATAGGGAATTTCTCTCTGAATAGTGGATTGACTGATGTATATGCAAAGGTCCACTTTGTATTACTGTTCTTTAATTCTATGTAAGTGAGGTCTAATTTTCACCGTGTTGATGCCTAGAGAGGTCAATTCTCTGCACACATGGCCTTTCTAGTGATATGATCCATATTTATGTTCTCACTGGTGACCAAATTCTCGTCTTAGTTTTGTTTGTTTGTTTGTTTGTTTTGTTTTGTTTTAAAGTGGCTCAAAATTCAGTTCTTACAAGATAAAAGATGATGTGGGTCTGGGGTTCATTCCTGGAGGCAGCGTGACCCAGAGGCCCCTCTGGCATGGGAACTGGTACCAAGAACACTGCTCTCCAGGACGCCATTTCAGACAACCATGAAGCAATGTGATCAAGGGGCAGTCCAGAGTGGAGCTAAGGAAGGAAGCCAGAGCTCAGCTCAATGGAAACAGTATGAGTCCACAGGTCAGAGGGTCAGGAAACAGGTCTAGGGCCATGGCCTCGGACAGTGAGGAACAAGTGAGGAAGGGAAATGACCAGCAAGATATGGACTGAGGCAAATATTTTAGCATGCAGGCTGGGCGCAGAGAAGATGCTGGGGCTTTTCCAATAGGTGCCAGCAATGTGCAGTGGGAGCAGCCCCTCCAGCTTGGAGGTTTCTGCAAACACCCTTGCTTAAGGTCTTCTAGGTGCAATATTTATACCATTTAATTAGTTAGTAAGGAGTTTCTATTTCTTTTTTTTTTTTTTGAGATAGAGTGTTGCTTTGTCACCCAGACTGGAGTGCAGTGGCGCAATCTCGGCTCACTGCAACCTCTGCCTCCCGGATTCAAGTGATTCTCCTGCCTCAGCCTCCTGAGTAGCTGGGACTGCAGGTGAGCACCACCACATCCAGCTAATTTTTTGTATTTTTAGTAGAGATGGGGTTTCACCATGTTGGCCAGGATGATCTTGACTGACCGCATGATCTGCCTGCCTTGGCCTCCCAAAGTGCTTGGATTACAGGTGTGAGCCACTGCACCCAGCCAGGAGTTTCTATGTCTTCAGAAACTTTACACAGACATTTTGAAGTTTGAGATTGAATTGAGCAGACCTGGAACTTAAACCATAACATCTTCCCTTCTCTAGGCCTCCATACTTCAGTGGAGGATGCTTCTGTGGATAAAATGCCTTCAAAATGAAGTTATGCTCGTAAGTCACAAGGGTGACATTGCTGAGCATCACATAACGCAGTGACCAAAGTTTGCTACATATCCCAAGGGCTTGGCTGTACAAAGTGAAGTTGCACAGGTTGGCCTCATGCCAAACTGGTGTCTGCATTGTGTCCTTAACCCTTTCCCCTCCTGTGGTCAGTGTTGTCCTGCTTTCTATCCCACCTACCACTGCAATAGCCATGCCCACTGAACTTCAGTATAAGCTAACTTCACAGTATGTACTAACTCCTTTACCTATAAAGTAGGTGATTCAATCCTTGCAACGATTCTAAGCGTAGTATCATTATCCTCATCTTATGGATGAAGAAACTGAGGCTCAAAAAGATGAAGTAACTGGCACCAGGTCACTTAACTGCCTGAGAAGTAAATCCAAGCGTGTATCACAGCAAAGCCAAGGCTTTTCACTACCTGCTGAAGTTTATTCAGAATGAATTACAGACACAGTGAGTCCATTATAGTTGGTGAATTTAGGCCAGATGTTGTCCACTCTCGGGATTTACATTTTAAGATCTCATCTTCAATTGTGGAATAAAAGTTGGGTTCCCAAATGAAAAGGATAGGAGGCAGCAGGCAGGAGAGGGCTGGCGACAGTGGAATTACAGATTCTTCTTTTAGAATGACTGGAGGGGATGCTCTGAAAAGGTTGCTAGGCTCTGCCCTACCTCCTCCAGAGAGGTCCAGAAGGAAGACCAGCCCAGGGCTGCCTGGGTGTCCCTGTCAAACCTATTTTTAGGTCGGGCGCAATGGCTCATGCCTGTAATCCCAGCACTTTGGGAGGCCGAGGCAGGCAGATGGCTTGAGGTCAGGAGTTCGAGGCCAGCCTGGCCAACATGGCAAAACCCTGTCTCTAAAATAACAAAAATTATCCAGGCGTGTTGATGCATGCCTGTAGTCCCAACTACTCGGGAGGCTGAGGCAGGAGAATCTCTTGAACCTGGGAGGTGGAGGTTGCAGCGAGCTGAGATCGCACCACTGCACTCAAGCCTGGACAACAGAAACAAACAAACAAACAAAATCTGTTTTCAGAACCTGCAGATATTTGGCCAACTTTCTTAGCAACTTGCCCTGTGGCCCGGACCACCCCGTGACCTAATGCAGCTGAGCACCTGGAGCGTTTCCTCCTGCTCTCCAGCCTCGGTCCTCCCATCTTAGCCTTTCCCTTCCTCCCGTCTCTTTTCCTCATCTGGCACATATGATGCTGCTGCTAATAACAGTAGCAAACAGAGCATATTTACACCCTACACATATTAACTCATTCAATTCTATTTTTTTAGCATTTAGTTTTTTCTTTTAATGTGGTAATCCTCCCTTTGTTCTCATCCCAAGGTGCATTCTTAGGTTCCTTGTATTATTTTGGCCTCTGACAACAATGTTTGTGACAACAAAGTGCATTGCCAGAACGCATCTTCTCTGCAGGCATAGGTCGTGTTTTCTCCTGAATTCTTCCATTGCCTCTACTCTGCTCCTCCTTCACCTCCCACCTCCCCCACCATTCACCTACTCCTAAGAGCCGTGCTCTGTAGCATTTGCTGCATGTTCCAGACCATTCCAGGAGCTTGCCTGTGGACTTGAATTCTTTCTTACTTTTTTTTTTTAAAGAGACAGGGTCTCACTCTGTCACCTAGGCTGAAGTGCAGCAGTGCAACCATGGCTCACTGTAACCTTGAACTCCTGGGCTGAAGCCTCCCAAGTAGCTAGGACTACAGGTATGCACCACCATGCCTTGCAAATTTTTTAATTTTTTTGTAAAGATGGGGTCTTGCTATGTTGCCCAGGCTGGTCTCAAACATCTGGCTCAAGCGATCCTCCTGCCTTGGCCTGCTGAGTAGTTGGGATTATAAGTGTGACCACCACACTGTACCTTAATTTTATTTCCCCCTCCTTCTTTCTTTTCCACCACATATTTGCAGAATTGTGATTGTCCCTCCAAATTGGCTCCAAATGTTTCTCTATTTATTTAAGGAGTAAGGTCATCAGCTCTGAAACCCAATGCTGGCAGTAGACACATCTCCTCTCCGGGCTGGGCTGGTAACTAACCTGTCACTTGGGAAGAGCCATAAATGGTGATGGTTGCACCCCACGCCCTAGCACTCCCTCACACTGAGGGAAGTCTGGGGGCCACAGGGACGCTGCAGGCAGAGGCTGCTCCTCCCCTTCCCTCCCACTCCTTTTGAGAGAAAAAGAAAAGCCCTCAGCAGAGTTCCACAAACCTCCCAGGGCCAAAGGACCAAACAAAGAAAATATGTTTACAACAGACCATAAGTCACCATGAAACGCAGGCCGTCATTTTCATGGTTTTGATAAATATGAGGTGTGCTGAAATTAGAGATCATAAATTTGGGAGCCAAGAGGAGATGACTTGGATTTAATAGAACAAACTGCTACATGAAATCTGTCTTATTAAAGTTAATTAAAGGAAGCGGAAATGGTCATCTATTAACAGAATCTAGCCCTCCAAGGAATATCATTTGTGAATACAAATCCCTTCATATATACATGTGGGTATGATGTGTATAGACATATAGTGTGCCTGTATTTATATATATATATATATATATATATACACACACACATATATATATATATATATCATGATATAAATAATGAGACTCAAAGATTTTTTTTTTCTGAGCTGTTGATTTATAAAGGTCTAAAATCAAAAACCTTATAAAGGTCTAGAATCAAATAATATTTTATTGTATGGTAATATAGATTAACTACCATAAAGAATAAAATTTTATAAGTTTTTCCTAGTACCCACATGCCCACATATGCACATAGAGTAGGCCTGTTTTCTGGGTTCAAGTGATTCTCCTGCCTCAGCCTCCCAAGTAGCGGGGATTACAGGCATGCACCACCATGCCCCGCTAATTTTGTATTTTTAGTAGAGACACGGTTTCTCCACGTTAGCCAGGCTGGTCTCGAACTCCTGACCTTAGGTGATCCACCCGCCTTGGCCTCCCAAAGTGCTGGAATTACAGGCGCGGGGCCACGTCACCCAGCCAGGACATTATTTTAAAATGTTACTATCCAAAGACATTAAGGAATCCCTTACAGACTTCTGTCTTCCAGGTCACTAATATCTTAATAAAGCAAAGGTAACAAGGTCATTTTTTAAATATTAAAAATAAAAAGGTAAGAAGATGCATTCAAAAGCAGAGATAGTTACCTGTGCTGTCTCAAATCATTTTGGAAAAAGCAAGTCCATTTTTGAATATAGTCCATCATGAGTTTTTTATATTTAAATTAACCTCCGTTTTTTTTTTTGTTTTTTTTTTTTGTTTTAATCTTCAAGCTCACCAACTGATGGATCCCAGCCTGCAATGGTCAATCTTATGGATTTAGGAGAATTGAGGCCATCAGTCTAAGACCTAGACTCCTTTGAATAGTTCTGCTCTTATCGAGGGCCGAGCCCCTGCAGTACCTGAGCTGAAGGAACAATTAAAGATGAAAAGAAAAGGGGAAAAGGAGGAGTTTCTTCAACTGAGTTGCCTAAAGCAAAAAGATGGCGCATGCCAAAAAATTTGCAAATCGAATCACTACACACTAGTCTAGAATGTTAGCAAAAGTGTTGACATAGGGCTTAATTGCTGTAAGCTATATAGAGAAAGTGACGTCTGCTTACCTATTTGTTTACAAAATCAAAGTGGAAGGCTTTGGGGATTAAAGGCAATGTCTAGAATCATACAAGACTACAGCATTGTCTGTAGAAGTGGCAGGATTTAACTTTTTCTTTTTTTTGAGATGGACTTTCACTCTGTCGTCCAGGCTGGAGTGCAGTGGCGCTATCTCAGCTCACTGCAACCTCTGCCTCCTGGGTTCAAGCGATTCTCCTGCCTCAGCCTCCTGAGTAGCTAGGATTACAGACGTCTGCCACCATGTCCAGCTACTTTTTGTATTTGTAGTAGAGACGGGGTTTCACTATGTTGGTCAGGCTGGTTTCGAACTCCTGACCTCATGATCTGCCCGCCTTGGCCTCCCAAAGTGCTAGGATTACAGGCATGAGCCACCGAGCCAGCCCAGGATTTAACTTACTTAACATCTTCCTCTGTTCTCCTATGCTGGTGGTGACAGCAGAAATGGAAACAACGGGTTTGGCATTCTGAAGTAAGAGTCATAATACTTTTTATACCCTTTGACTGAAAAATTAGTTTTCTGAAAACTTATCCTGAAAGAATGAAAAATAAAATTTAAAAAAAAAGTGCACAACGATTTCCACTGATTTTTATTTTCAAAAGCAAAATCTTGGCCATATACTAGAAAATCTAACAATGAGAAAATGGTTTAAAAACCGAAGTACACTGTGCAAAATATGGCACAGTCATGAAAAATGTAAGCTGTGGATTGGGCACAGTGGCTCATACCTCTAATCCCAACATTTTGGGAGGCTGAGGTAGGATGATCACTTGAGGCTGGGAATTTGAGACAAGACTGGGCTACATCAAAAGACCCCCAACCTCTACAAAAAAATAAAAAATTAGCCAGGCATTGAGGCATGTATCTGTAATCCCAGTTACTTGGGAGGCTGAGGCAGGAGGATTGCTTGAGCACAGGAGTTTGAGGCTGCAGTGAGCTATGCTCATGCCACTGTACTCCAGCCTGGGCAAAAGAGAAAGGCCCCTGTGCTCTCTTTCCCCATCTCCCCAAAATGTAGGCCTTGTAGTAACATGAAAGCAAAGCTCAAACTATAGGCTAGTTATTCAGCTGTGGTTTCTATCTTGGAAGCCAGGCTGCTCTGTGGTGCCCAACCTGGAACTTTGCAAATCAAATTTCTGCTTTGCCCGCTGGCTCCCTGTTTGATTCCACCAACAGAGGGCACTAGAGGGAGATTGAAGGCAGGAGTGCAGAGAAGGGACATGCCCCTTTCTGTCTGCTTCCTATCCTGGCAGAGATACCCACATGGCCCTTCCCTCTGCACAGGCAGCTGGTCTCACCAGCACTTGGCTCCAGCCTCCAGCTTTGTAGCCACATCTAGAACCAGCCCTACCGCCCTTCCTCTTGAAAGTGTCAGTTTGAGCCCTGGTGACATCCCCTCCCCAGAAGTCCAGGCCCCAGTTCTGCAACACCCCTCCCCAACAAACCTCTCGGCTCCGATTACCCCAACTTCTTTCCTTTCTTCCTCCAGCCCCAGGGGTGGGAGCGGCTTCCTAGGGTTACTATGCCTGTTTTATTTCTGGGTCCCTTTTACATAAAATCAAATTCTCTCTGCTAAATAATTAGTGTTGTTTCTGTTTCCTTGACTGATTAAAAAAAATCTAGGAATAAAAATGTATATATGCCGAACACAACCACATGAAGCTATGTAAACAGATTTCCAGGAGAAAGCATTGAAAGGAAATTTATCAAAACCCGAATCACAGTTGCATTTGACATGGTGTTAGGCTTATGAGTGAATTTTTTTCTCCCTTCATCCCTATTTTGTGTGGATTTTTTTGGGGTAATAGGGTTATATTACTTTCATAGTAAAAATAGAAAATTATACTTTTTTTAATGAGAAGATTTGATTCCAAGTATGAATGAAAGCATGTTCAGCCTGAAGAGGGTCCAGCCTGTACAGATCAGACAAACTACAATCTGGGTAATGAAAAGTGACTGCAAATGTGATCACAATTCCACTGGGGATAACTTTTGCTAAAGAGGAGTAGTAAAGAACAGAGTGAACCAAGTGATGTCATAGCTTTCCAAGAGGAGAAAAGGATATGGTTCAAAAATAATTAACATTAATTATTATTAAAAATAAATAACAAAAATTAACAAAGAAAAAGGGTATGGTTCAAAAAAGAATGCTGGATAGTTGATGGGACCGTCCAGCAAATTCTACAAGCCTATTCCTTGGATAACTCATGGTCACTGGAAGAAAGTCTGGATTCACAGGGACCGATGATGCCAAATTTACCTTATTTCCCTACCCTTTTTTTTTGCTGGGTTATTATGAATTGATCACGTATTTGCCTATTTATTTATTCATTCATACAACAAACATTATTATATAACTACCCTATTCCAGGAACTGCCTTGGTGATGGAGATCGAAAGATGAACTTCTAGTAGGAGAGACAGGTAGATGACATTTAGATGCTGTAACATGTGTCCTGGAAAACAAATCATTCTAATGTAAGCTTTTTATTTTACCCAGTAATATGCAAAATGGACATCTGAATTTCATACCTGAGCCTCACCCATCACTACCCCCACTCCAGTCCTGGTGGGGAGTAGATTACAAGCACCAGAGTTTCAGATGAGGCAGGGATTGACATGGGTGGGAGTGAGGGATGGTTCAGGGGTGCGGTGGGGTGGGGTTAGGCACCATCTGGCAGCCAAAACATGTAATACCAAGTGGCATATGTTTTTTCACACTTGCTCATCTCAGCAGGGGCCATCAATCACTCTAAATAAGATGTCTGCTCATTCTCTTGATTTCATATGAATCTCAACTGGTCCACACTCAGAATCTCTGAATTTTTCCTTAATGTTGCAGTGGTCAAACGCATTTACTTTCTAGTAATAAAGAGATTTCGCTGTTTAGTAATGGAACTCATTCTATTTTTAATGTGGAGATTCTTGTTTTTGTTTTTATTCTTTCTGACTTGGTTTATCTTATTGATTAAATATATATAGGAAATTGGTGTGGGTGAATATTTGTCTATAATGTGATCTTCCATTCTCAGCCGTAGACTAAAATAGATGTCTAACTGTTCTTTCAGCACTCTCTGTTGTAGACACGCATCTTAGTTAATGTTCTAAAGCTTTATTAAAATGTCGGTTGGAGGGGCAAGACTCAGGCCTCTTAGAGATTAACCCAGGTATAGCTTTGAACATGTCTTTATCCCTTTTTCCTCCAGTGATAAACAGACTATACGTATAAAAATTATAAGCATCTTAGAAATGAATAAAATGGAAAATGAGTGTTTTCCGAAATCAGCAGTGGAGGATGTTGAAGACGGAGGAAGGGAGAGGGTTCAGGCGATTATATCACTGGGTGATATAATAGTGATTTTACTTTTTGACGTGGCTAAGTCAGTAGGGCTGCAACAAATGCGCTGCTTCTGGGTGGGCAAGACCCCTACACAAATATTTGTAATAACGTGTGGTAAGGACTCTAATGAGGGAATAAGTGGGAAGCTGTGAGCAGCAGGGCTGGGTTGGGGAGGAGTGGTGGGTGGGACGTGAGGCTGAAGGCTGGGGCTAGACCAGGGTCCATAGCACCATGCTTAGCATTAAACAGCAACCAGTTTATGCAATTCCACCATATTTCAAAGCATATAAGGTGGCCTATTAAAATATATCTAATACAAGAAGAGCAAGTATGAGAGTACGCTGTGAACATGGGGCAAGATAATTAAGGACAGAAAACGTAAGATTAAGCCACTAGTAAGGCTGGTCTAAAATCTATATTTGAGCCAGGCAATGTGGCTCATGCCTGTAATCCCAATGTTTTGGGAGGCTGAGGTGGGAGGATTGCTGGAGGTCAGGAGTTTGAAACCAGCCTGGCAACATAATGAGACCCTGTCTCTATTAAAAATTTTTTTAAATAAAGATTAGCTGGGTGTAGTGGTGGGTACCTATAGTCCCAGTTACTTGGGAGGCTGAGGGGGAGGATCACTTGAGCACAAGAGTTCAAGTTTATAGTGAGCTATGATTGTGCTACTGCCTCCAACCTGGGTGACAGAGCTCAGAGACCCTGTCTCTAAAAATAAAATAAAATAAAATAAAATCAATTTTGTTGAAATATTTATAGGAGTTCCTGTGCATTTGCTGAGAACGGACTACAAGTTAGGTTCCAAGCTTTCAGGTGCACATGCCAAAAAAAAAAGAAAAAACAAAGCAAACTCTGATCACATTGTCAATTACATAAATTTACAATCCAGTTGCCCAGATAAAGCATAACTCTTCCTGGTACTAAGATTAGAAAGAATATTTTCCTCATGGGTCTTCATGAAGAAGGCATGGGTGATACAGTGATAAGGATCTCAATGGCCTTTTTAAACTAGGCAATGCATTCTTTGGAGATATGTCTTCTATCAATACTTATGTGCCCCACCCTCTATTCAGGGACATTTGGGTCATTCCAAATTTTTCACAAACATGAATCAACTGCACTATATTGAAAGGTGTTGCTGAGACCTTGTTAGAAAACGGCTTGGAGTCCACAAAGTTTGGGTGCAGCTGGCCTGGGTCTGTCAAGCGAGAAAAATGAAACTCCCAGATGGACAGCAGAATTCAACTGCCAAGATGTCCCTTATCTTTGTTCCCTGGTTAGCTCAGCCTCAGAACCCCTGGTCCTTGGCTTTGGTATATGCAATTTCTCTGAGAAGGAGAGATGGAGTTTCACTGTCGCCCAGGCTGGAGTGCAGTGGCGCCAGCTGGGCTCACTGCAACCTCCACCTCCTGGTTGCAAGCAATTCTCCCGTCTCAGCCTCCCGAGTAAGTGGGATTACAGACACCCGCCACATGCCTGGCTAGTTTTTGTATTTTTTAAAGTAAAGATGAGTTTCAACATATTGGCCAGGCTAGTCTCAAATTCCTGATCTCAGGTGATCTGCCTGCCTTGGACTCCCAAAGTGCTAGGATTACAGGCATGAACCACCACGCCCGGCCTGCTTATTTTATTGTGTGTCCTCCCCATTAGACCGTCAATTCCAGAAGGAGTGGGATCATATCTTTCTTGCTCATAAGTCTATTCCCTACACCTAGCACTATTGTTGTAAGTAACTATTAGGTGATTACTATTTTATTTATTTATGTATGTATTGGAGACAGGGTCTTGCTCTTTCACCTAGGCTGGAGTGCAGTGGCGCTATCATAGCTCACTACAACCTCACACTGCCGGGCTCAAGTGATCCTCTTGCCTCAGCCTTTCAAATAGCTGGAACTACAGGCGTGCGCCTCCACACGCAGCTAATTTTAAAAAATGTTATGTAGAGATGGTGTTTCACTCTGTTACCCAATCTGGTCTCAAGCTTCTGGCATTGAGTAATCCTCCCTCCTCAGCCTCCTACAGTGCTGAGATGACAGGTGTGAGCCACTGAGCCTGGCCAACATTTTTCCCTGCTGATACCTACAATAGTGAAATTTGTGACCTTCCCACTCAGATTTATCATACCTAAATTTTTCAAGGCAATGTGTTTATAATTAGATTTAAATTAATATGATCCTCAGTGGATCTTTCCATTTGTGTTTTACATGCTGCTGTATTAACAGGAAAAGATTCCCCCACCATTTCCTAATAACATTTCACGAACTACTCAATAGAAGGGCAAGCCTTATAATTGCAGGGACATGAACTAAGAAGGTTTTTAGGGCTCAGCAACCTATTGACAGGGGATGAAAGGAGAACATTTTCCCTTGAGGTAGTGCAAGAATAATGAAATATTGAAAGTTCCACTCAACAGCATAGGCTTACATCTCAGAGCCCCCTTGCCCTCCTTGCCCGCACGGGAGTCTAGGAAATGAAGTCTTTTCACTGGGCATGTTGTTGGTAACAAGAGTGAATGGATACTGTATAGGCAACAAGCAGTCCTGTCACAGGCTCTAAAAGAAGGCTCGGCTGATGGCTCACGCCTGTAACCCCCGCAGAGCCACTTTGGAAGGCCAAGGTGGGAGGATCCCTTGAGCCCAGGAATTCAAGACCAGCCTGGGAAACATAGTGAGACCCTGACTCTACAAAAAACTTTAAAAATTAACAGAGCATGGTGGTGCATGCCTGTGGTCCCAGCTACTCGAGAGGCTAAGGTGGGAGGATCTCGTGAGCCTGTGAGTTAAGGTTGCAGTGGGCTGTGACTGCATCACTGCATTTTAGCCTGGATGACAGAGCAAGACCCTGCCTCAAAAAAAAAAAAAAAAAAAAAAAGTCACGGGCTCTGCCAAATCCTGAAATGGGGCAAATGATCACTTTCTACCCACTCAGCTTAGAATATCTACATAAGTGGAAGCTTTTTATTTTTTCTTTTTGGTGGGAGGATCTATTGTGCTGGGTTGAATAAGGACTAATCATCTTCCACATCTATTCTCCCAGAGGCCCTGAATATACGTAAGTTATAATTCTCCACTTTGGTAAATACATCCATCCCTAAAACAATGACCCCAAAAGAGGAACTCCTTACCTCCCATACGGCTCTAGGCTGGTGTCCCCAAGGTCACCAAAGACTAATGATATACGGAAGCAGGAAAGATCACATGCCCTTTCCCAAGAGCAATGTAAGAATTTAGAAAAATCATGTCCTGTTTCCTCCTGTAACTCAAGGAAGCCAGTTTCATAACTTATAGCAAAAGCAAAAAAACAAAGCAAAACAACAACAAAAACCTCATGCCTGGAATGCCTATGGAGAGAGGGAGAAGAGTGTGAGTTAGAACAGACTTCAACTTGGGCTCGTGTTGGTTTAAAGGAGGTGGTGAAATGATGGTGCCATGATTAGACCGCAGCTGGAAACACTGGACTGCGAATTTGCTGAGGGTCCCCAAGAATGAATTTGTTCTCTAAGGGAGAAAAGGGGTAGTAGAAACAAATAAATTCTTGGAGAGTTTCAGTCATGTCTATTCACTTGCCTGGAGTATAAGATAACTAGAACCAAAACCCTTCTTGGTGAACTCATGTCTTCTAGACCTCAATCAATAGACAAGATAAGTGTCCACCCATTTGAAAAGTAAAAGGAATAGTGTGTAACTAAGAAACACACATGAAAATGATCTATAGTGATAAATCTTTGGTAGCAAATATGCTAAAGGTGTGCTTAAATTTGTCATTATTTATGATAAAATTGAGAAATGTTTTCTTCCACCTGAAATTAAATTTTGCAATTTAATAGAACTCACTCTGATGAAAGGGACATTTATTCGATAAAGTTATTTCTTTGCGTCATTAATCATCTCAAGCTCATGGTTTCTCCAGAGGGATAACCCCTATTTTGCCTTTCCATTTATGCTATCTTTAACAGGAAACAAATGACTTTGCTAGAGTTGTATCCTCACTAATTCTCTGAGATTAGGAACTTGGAAATATGGCAGGCTTTATGACTTCCCCTTGGGCATCATAATCACTAGTGTAAATGATGACATTTGCTTTGAGTGAAATGAACACTACATTAATGAAAATGACCAGACTGAAGTGTGCCCAAATGCTGATGGAATTTAAGGAAAAAGCCTTACTTGTGAGCTGCTTACATAATTGGAAGATCCTGACTGACATTCACTACTGTAACAATGACAGACTCAATTCCAGAATTTCAAATAACACTGTAAATGTGTTGAGAAAAATGAATCATCCTTGCACTTTTAGACAACTAGATATGCATTAAACATTTTAAAGAATGCTCTTAAATCTATAATTATTTGAAATGATCAATCAAGTCTTTGCTCTGGCAAAAGCCATCCATCAAAGTGTTTATTTACACATATCAATAGTCTTTGCTCCTAGTGAAAGGTACATTTCCCAGCAGGTGTATTTCCCCTTTCCTTTCATTGCCAAGATGGCAAACAAATGGTGCACAGGTCTCCAGACCCTGGTCCTTCTCTCATGGCAGGCATCACTAATCAATCTTGGCACCCTTTCTTGCTGAGCCCAGAACAGCATTCTCGAGATAACACTTCAATGAGCTGCCAGTTGGCTGGTGCTCAGTTGAAACTTATTTGCCATTTCTGTCCCAGAGAGTGGCTCTCTATATCCGCTTCAAAAGGTTAGTTACATTCCATATATTCAACTCTATAAAATACCTTTTTATTACTGTAAAAAATATGTTTTTCCATACACTATTGGAAAACCAGATGTGATTTAAACAAGGCCATCAACCCTTTAAATGATGTATGTAAAAGGAAAAGTATGATAAAACGGATGATGAGCTTACTAAGTTAAAAACTTGAGTTATACTTTTTGTAAATATATTTTCGTATGATGCGGTAAACCAAAAAATACAATCTGTTTTATCAGTCTCTGAAATAGTGATCTGAGAGGAGATGGATTTATCACGTTTTAGCACTCCACTGTTGGCCACAAAACATTAACATCACACACCTCCAAAAGATAGTCTAATCTAGGAAGTTGAGTTTTTACATGTTAACATAAGATGTAGGCCAGGTGTGATGGCTTACACCTGTAATCCTAGCACTTTGGGAGGCCAAGGAAGGTGGATCGCTTGAGTTCAGGAGTTCAAGACCAGCCTAGCCAACATGACGAAACCCCATCTCTACCAAAAATACAAAAATTAGCCAGGCCTGGTGGCACACGCCTGTAGTCCTAGCTACTTGGGAGGCCGAGATAGGAGAATCACTTGAAGCTGGGAGGCAGAAGTTGCAGTGAGCTGAGACTGCGCCACTGCCCTCTATCCTGGGTGACAGAGTGAGAATCTGTCTCAAAAAAAAAAAAAGGTTACCAAAAGGTATGAAAGAACTTAGAAAAAATATATCAGCAAAAGTACAGCTTGTAGGGCCAAGCTTTGTAATCTCTTTATCCTCAAGTCAATTTTTCACAAAATCTTCCCCAGAGAAGGGTAACTTGCAGTTTTAAACATCCATCAGCCCTCTAGTGCTTTTTTTTCCATCAGAACAATTGAATCATAAGACCAAGGTACTGAAACTTACTCAGGTGGCAGAGATAAACCCAAACATGACTGGAAGATTTCTCAGCCTCTTTTTCCATCTTTAACCTGGGACCACTTGCTTCGTGTGATGTAAAAGAAGCTGGCAGGTGAACAGTTCACCATGCTGCTTGCTCCAAGAGGCATGCCAGGGAAGACCTGCCGCTCAATGCTACCTACTGCAGCACTTTCTCCTCTCTCTTCTCTGTTGAATCCCAGGAAGCAATGAAATAGCCATGGGAAGCATGATGCGTTAACTTAAGAAAAATACTTGTGTAAAATGGAGAGCCAAAAATCTATCATACATACTGGGATGTAAGCCAACTCTTCAGGGTTAAAACAAAGCCCAAGTCTTCTTCTCTACATTTGCAGTCTACTTGAGAGCTAAGTGTTCGGCTGCTGGGTTCTCTCTGCTCTGCTACATGAGTGGAAAATCACACGGGAGCAAAGTCCCTGCCTTCTGGCCCTGGGATGCTGCAAAACAGCTGTCAGGTGTAAGAAATTGCACATGGGGAAGGACAAGAAACGAGGGTAAGCCTGCCCATTCATGCTGTTAGGGGATTTAGCAGGATGTGGCGTTTTCTTATCTGTGTAATGGGATGATGATTCCTGCAGTGTCTGCTTCCCAGCACTGAGGGAGAGAAGCGGGGTGGTGAGGGTGAAATAACGTCATGGATGTGCAAGTGCTTTGTCAGGTAGGGGAAGAGTCCCAGAAGAACTCCAGCACTGTTCGTGTTATTTTATTCGTAATATTGCCATCCTCATCTTCTGTGTCTCTCTGGTATACTTCAGGACATGCAGCTGTATTTTGGGAGAGCTGTGTGCAAGATGAAAGAGACTGAGATAAAGGGTGAGACTGTCAAACTGACCTTTTAATTTACCCTCAACTACCACCTACCTATGGTTTTCAACCCAGCTCAGCATTAGAACCAATTGTAGTTTTTGATTTTTTAAAAAAACATGGAAAACCAAACACTGTATTTCTCACTCATAAGTGGGAGCTAAGCTATGAGGATGCAAAGGCATAAGGATGACACAGTGGACTTTGGGGACTCAGGGGAAAGGGTGGGAAGGGGGTGAGGAATAAAAGACTACCAGTTGGGTACAGTGTGTACTGCTCAGGTGATGGGTGCACCGAAATTTCACAAATCAACACTAAAGAACTTACTCGTGTAATCAAACACCACCTGTTCCCCAATAACCTATGGAAATAATAATAAAAAAAACAACCTGGTTTAAACATACAGATGTCCAAGCTTTACCCTGTCTGGATGGGATCCAGTCATTTTATTTTAAATCTTACCGGTAATTCTGATGCCCTAGCCAAGGCTGAGAACCACAGGCTCATGGGGATCCAGGCCAGCTCTGTCACTCCTCCCTTTCTCCCAAACTTGTTTCTTATCTTCCATAGATCCCCTGGGAAATGGTGCTGTAAGACCCTATTGGCAGAGGTGTGCCCACTGCCATAGCTGCTCCTTCCTTACCTTTCCAGAAAAAGCTGGAGACCCAAATAGCATCTCTCCGCTTCTACCTTACCTCCTCTTGCTCGAATTAATTGTGATGACGAGCTGGAATGAGAGCCACCTGAAGTGAAGTGTTGGCTCTGTCTCTCAGCATCTAATATCTGATATAATCACAATATATAGCATAATGGCTAATGAAACACTGAGCAAAATGTATTACACTAAAAGATATAAGCATGCATTTAAAATGAGTGCCAGGGATTCATTTTTCAGAATTCCAATTTTAAACTCAGTATTAAATCTACGTGTGGTTTAATTTTATTTATTTGGTTCCAGATAATGGCTGCATTAGCAAGACGTGGATACTTTTGTTTGTACGAATGTGTTGCTCTTGGGTGAAAATACTTTATTATTTTCAATTATTTTTCCCAAACTTACCTCGTCATTGGCATGCATAATTTTTGCAGAGTTAATTCCTATCAGCTGAATTTTACCGCAGGAGATTTTTGAGGAGTTATAAACTCTCTCAAACTCCGGAGTTCATTTTGAATTAAATAAATCTTTGTCTACCTTTTCTATTAAAGTATTCTCAGGTTGGTACAGGTAAGACTATGCGAGTGATTGCTGACATCTGGAATGTTGCTGTTCTTTTCCTTTACCCTAAGTTTTTCAGCACGTTCAGACAGTAATATTTCCCAGCTGGTAAGAGACCCAGCTTCTGAAAGAGGAAAACGCAAGAAACACAGCCTAGCTCCCCAGCTGCATGCTATTACGTTATTTCCAATTCAGAGGAAATGAACAATCATTTAGTCTTGACAGGTACATCCAGAATCTCACTGTCTTCCTTTTCAACCTGAAAATAAAAAATCAGGGTCCACAGAAGTTAAGCATTTGTCTTCAAGTAAGTTTCATGCCTTTCTGCCAACGTTATGGGGATATCTTGTGAAAGTTTTTGAAAACTCCCTGGGAAAATGCTGCCAACAGGCCTAGAAACCTGGGAGGAAAAAAAGTCATCATCCAAAATACTTTCTGCTCGTGAAGATATGTAACTTAGTGGTCCCTGTGAGCTGGTGAAGGTTAGACATATGTGATGGCATTTGGGGTGTAACCCAAATGGCCTTTTTAGCAGACTATTCGACTTAACACAAAAGCAAACTTGTCAGCAGTGAATTCCCTTCCAAATGAGTTTCAGGATGAACTCAAAGCAATGCTAGGAAGGCTTTTTTCTTATTCCCATTGTCCTGATGGATTTGTCCCTCCGTTGAAAATATTTCAATTTTCTAACGATTGCCATTCTAACTGACATGAGATGGCATCTCATTGTGGTTTTGATTTGCATTTCTCTAATGACCAGTGATGCTGAGCTTTTTTTCATATGTTTCTTGGCCACAAACATATCTTCTTTTGAGAAGTGACTGTTCATATCCTTCATCCACTTTTTGAGGGAGTTGTTTGTTTTGTTCTTGTAAATTTAAGATCCTTGTAGATTCTGGATACTAGACCTTTGTCAGAGGGATAGATTGCAAAAATGTTCTCCCATTCTGTAGGTTGCCTGTTCACTCTGATGATAGTTTCTTTTGCTGTGCAGAAGCTCTTTAATTAGATCCCATTTGTCAATTTTGGCTTTTGTTGCAACTGCTTTTGGTGTTTTAGTCATGAGGTCTTTGCCCATGCCTTTGTCCTGAATGGT